>JASDQU010688992.1:15167-36208 GCA_032191745.1 Picea mariana
AGTGATGTAAAATATCATGCAAAACATATTATACATGTATTGATGAGAAAGGACGTTGTATACCTTGGAATGATCAGATGAAATGATAGTATAAGTCTAAATACAGGTGATCCAGGGTATAATAATGGCAAAAAGTATGGGCAAAAAGGTACAATATGTGGTCCTAACAATAAGTAAGCTGCAATGTTCTCATATTCCTTCATCTTTAGTTGTTTGAATTGACCTCTGTAAGTTTGAAGCTTTGTTGCTTTGACTTTTGAATCTCCTTCATAAATATTTCGAAGTTTGTCCCAAATATCTTTAGAGGATTTACAATGTATAACTTTGGTGAATATCGATTCTCCAAGACCATTCAGAAGTGAATTTTTGTCTTTGGAATTATTCTGACCGAGTTTCATTGTTTTGTCATTTGTCGGTGGAACTACTGGTGTTGTGTATCCATCTACAATTGATTACCAAATTTCAAATCCATGTGCCTGTATATATGTCTTCATCCTTATGCTCCAAAATGCATACTTATGTCCATCAAACTATGGTATTCCATTTTTATACATGTTGTTGCTCTCCATGATCTACCTTTGAGTGGTTAAACTGATTTTTGAAGGAACTTGCTCTGATACCAATTGTTGGATTACTGAGAGGGGGGGTGAATTAATAATAGAGAAATATAATCTTTTTTAACCATATAATTCAAGTGTTATATCAATGTAGCATTATCATCCAATATTTGCAAAGTAAATAAACAATGAATAAATGAACATTCATACACATACACAGTACACCAGTTTTTTTACGTAGAAACCCAAAGCGGGAGAAAACCACAAAATGATTTTTCTTATATGTCTTGAAGAATTACATTCATGGGAAGAACCAACCTCCTTTGTTTTCCAACTGCAACTGGAAGGAGGCTCCAACCCCCTATTTTCTCAGGCTACAAACTGAGGGAATCTCCAACTCCCCAATTCTCTGGCTACAACCAAAAGGAGGCTATAACCCCCTATGTTCTCCAGCTACAACCGGAAGGTGGCTACAACCACATGTCCCTGCCCCATCCAACCTCCTTGACGTATAACTAGAATGATGAAACTACTGACATACTATCTTTGTGAGATATATTGTTGTAAACCTGTACCAATCAACCTATACCATAAATAAGTGCATCAATCATTCACCAACATGTACCAAACAACCTGTAATCAACTTGTACCATAAAAAAGTGCATCAAACATGCACCAACCTGTACCTCAACCTGCAAACCTTCCTTAACTTTAACAACAAGAGACTAGCATTTTCATCAAACTTTACTTTAGTCTCACATGACTAGTTTTGGATTAGTCAACAAACCTAACTTGAAATAATCATAACTATGTACCTGTAATGAATAAAGATCTCAAAATATTACACAATGTTGTTCAGTGTGTTTTATGCATTTCTTCCAGGTGTCACTACTTGGAACCTTTCAGAAAATTAGTTATAGAACAAATGGCATACCTTGTTGAATTGTGTCTTATTCTAGAGAGCGAACTTGTAGAGCGTGTCCACACAGAATATTTGTTGTATGGATATGAAAATTGTACACAGAATACTACAGACTATATTCTAACCAAAAAATTTGGTCTTACTGAATTTGGATTTGTTATGAATAAGTTATGACGTTTTTACCCGAAACACATGTTTTAGACTAGTTTCAGGACTAGCCACAAACCCTATTTTCCATAGAGTGTAACTCCAAATATACAATGACCCAAAAGATGAAATTAATACCACCGCTACTTGGATATGTTTCCTCAGTGGCCTCCCAATTTCACGGTCTGAATCATTCTAGAAAAAACATTATTACGAAAATGGTGAGATGACCTGTAAATAACATACCTTAGAAGGCATCATCAAAAGAATTTATCCTCCCTTGAATTTTGGCCTTATTTACTTCACCTTCTCTCTGAAATTCAGCTTAGATATCCTTTAGTTACCTCATTCACCTGTAGATATTAAATATGCCCAAGTGTGATCTAAATGAGAGAGTCTTTCCTCTTATTTATACTTTCATGTAGCTTCCTCAAGGGGTTACCTTTTAACCATCTTAACCCAATTTCGTCATTTTAGGGCTAACCCACTTCTAAATACTTGTCAACTTAGTAATTTCTCCACTAAATTTATTATTCAAATAATTTCTTTTGTATCCACTTTGACTTATAGTACAATCACCACTTCACTTTATTATTTAAATTACCTTCTAACCATCTTAACCCACTTTCGTTATTTTAGGGCTAACCCACTTCTAACCACTTGTCCACTTAGTAATTTATCCATTAACTTTATTATTTAAATAATTTCTTTTGTATCCACTTTGACTTATATTACACTCATGACTTCACTTTATTATTTAAACAGTTTCTTCTTTGCAACCACTTTGACTACTTTGACCTTTTGAGGCTTCTAGATGATTCATGAGGGTTCTCCAACTTCACATGGCCATAAATCTCTAACCGTGAGGAGTTATGTGATGTTCCACATACCACCAGAAATGGAATGACATGTACTATCCATCTAGAATATTCTTACCTAAAAGTATATCAAAACGCATACCATTATACATAAAAAAAACTTGGGTCCATTACCCAAACCTTTGTGCTACCAGAATTCGCTACCAAACTTTCTTCAAGGGTTGACATCAATGAAAACCAACCCAATTAATCAATAGGATCAACACTTCCTTGATAGTTCTGTCATGCAGTTGACATTCACAGTGATTGAGGACTGCATCTGGTTGGAGCCAAATGTATCCTTCTTCATCTAATTCCAAAAGGATGGTTTGGACCCTGCAATTTTGTCCCACCACTTTCTTCAGACAGGAAACATGGAACACTGGATGTATTTTGGAAGTAGCCGGAAGGGCCAATTTGTAGGCCACTGAACCAATATGCTTAATGATCTAGTAGGGCCCATAAAAATTGGGTGCCAACTTGTGATGTCCCTGGATTTGAGAGATGTTTTCTTGTAAGGTTAGAGTCGAAGAAACACCTGATTACCTTCTTGAAAAACCCTTTATGAATGATGATGGTCCACTTGTTTCTTCATGCAATTTTGGGCCATGTGGAGGTTATCCTTCAGAGCCGCGAGAGTGGTTGTGAGACCTTGCATAATTGTATCAATAGATTGGAAATTTGATGTGCCTGGAAGATAGGTAGTGACTGTAAGTGGGAGTTGTCCATACACTTATTCATATGGGGTCATTTTAGTGGTTTTATGATAGTAAATATTGTACCACCATTCTACCAAGGGGATCCATTGCACCCACTGGTGTTGTTTTTCTGAAGAAAAACACTGCAAGTAAGTTTCCAAATATTTTTTGATCACTTAAGTTTGGTTGTGATATTGGGGGTGATAGGTTGTGCTCATGTTCAGTTGGGTTCCCTGCAATTTAAGCAACTATTTCCAAAATTTTATTGTGAAAGTGGGGTCATGATCAGATACAATAAAGGTGGGAATTCCATGTAACCTGAAAATATGATCAAGGAAAACTTGTGCTACTAGTGTTGGTGTGAAAAGGTGGGGTAAGGCACAAAAATGAGCATACTTAGAGATGTGATCAACCACCACCATGATGAAAGACTTGTTCCCATCTTTAGGAAGGCCCACTATAAAATCCATGGATATTTATGTCCATATAGAAGTTGGAAAGGGTAGGGGTTGTAGGGATCCTGGAAACTTGATAGTTTCACCTTTATCATGTTGGCACACCTCACATTATGTGACAAAGTGAAGGATATCCTTCTTCATTCCTGCCCAAAAACAAGAATGATGGGCACGATCATATGTCTTTTGGAAGCATGAGTGACCCACAATAGTTGATGAGTGCAACTCATTTAAGAGCCTTGTCTTGAGTGCTGAAGACGGTGAGAGAACCAAGCGATCCTTATATATGAGAATATTGTCCTGCCAAGTGTAGCCGATGGGAGGATTAGGGTCCTCATGAAGGCGTTGAATTAACTTGGAGAGAGTCGGGTGTCAGCCACTCTTGATGTACTTCTTCAATCCAATCAGGGACTGATAAGGATATGTAAAATAGGGAGTCATCTTCCTCATGTTGGTGTGATAATGCATCGACTACTATATTATATTTTCCCTTTTTGTATATGATTTAATAATCATAACCCAACATTTTTTTCAGCCACTTATTTTGTTATGGGAGGATAGTCATTGTTCCAAAAAATATTTCAAACTATGGTGATTTATTTTTATCTGAAAATGATTTCCCAAGAGATATGGCTACCATGAGTGCATTGCATGGAGAATGACCATCATTTACTTTTCATATATAGATATTCCCAGATTGCGGCCACTCAAAACTTGGCTAATAAAAGAAAAACTTCTACCATATTTTGTGAGCACTGCACCTATACCAGTGCTAGAAGCATATGATTCCACCACAAAGGTTTTTTTGAAGTCAAGCGTTGCTAGGAAAAGAGTGGTGCACATGGCCCTCTTTAATTCTGTGAAGGATTTCTTAGCAACAGGTGTCCAATGAAATGCATTCTTCTTAAGAAGGTCAATCAATGGCTTAGAATTTTTTCAATAATGGTGGACAAATTTCCTGTAATATCCTGTGAGACCAAGAAAACCCCTTAGGTTCTTTAAGGTCTTGGGTCGCGGCCATTCCTGCAAATATTGTATCTTTTTGGGGTCCACTTTTACCCCTTCTCGACTGACAATTTGTTCCAAGTATTCCACTTCACTGGCTCCAAATGAACATTTGGTGTTTTTGACAAACAATTGGTTTTCCTGCAACAAGTGGAGGACTTTTTCCACGTGAAGAAGGTGGTTATCCCAAGTGCAGTTGTAAATGAGGATGGCATAAAAGAAAATGAAGACAAAATTCCAAAGGTAAGGTTTCAATAATTTATTCATGAGACTTTGGAAGGTGGATGGGGCATTGCAAAGGGAAAAGGCATGACCATGAATTCATAATGTCCTTCATGAGTTCTGAAAGAAGTTTTCGAAATATCTGCCTCCTTCATTCAGATGTGGTGATAGTTGGAGAGAAGGTCTAATTTGGTGAATACACATGCACCTTAGATTTCATCCAACAGATCATCAATGATAGGAAGGGGAAACTTATCTTTTATGGTCATTTTATTCAGGGCACGCAAATCAAGGCACATACACAAAGTACCTTCTTTCTTTAAGATCATCACCACTGGTGAAGAATATGCGTTGGTACTAGGGCGAATTACCCCCACTTCCAGTAATTCCTATACCATCTTTTCTATTTCTTTTTTCTGAGAAAATGGATATCTATAGGGACGTACATTGGAGAGTTGATTGCCTGGAAGGAGAGGGATATTATGATCATTCTCACCCATGGAGGGATGTAGGGTTGTGGGAATCTCAAAGACCTTGGGGTACTTGTCCAAGATGATATGTAGTATGGGAGGAACTACCCAAGAGGCATGTTCAATGACTTGGATGGAATTAAATTGATAAATAACACCATGGTGGTCTTTCTTCAACAATTTTTCCATCCTGTGAGAGCTGATGATTTCAAGACAGCCTTCTTAGAGACCTCAGAGGGTATAGAAGTGAGCATCATGGGTGAATCTCATATATAATTCTTGATAATCCATTTTGATTTTCCCAGAGTGTGAATCCATTCCACTCCTAATACAATATCACAACCACCCATGGAAATAGAGAACATGTGGGTTTTCAGAGTATAATCATCCATTTGGAGTTTGGCATTCTCACAGCAGCCCCCACACTTCATAGTACCACCATTAGCGATGAGGATTTGAAAATTAGAAACAGGTTGGACAAAGAAATGGATCTCATCAACAAGATTGCGAAGAATAAAATTATGGGTGCTACCACTATCAATCAACACCACCATCAGATGATGTTTGATGTATCCCTTGAGCTTCAATGCCCGCGGGGCCGAAATACCTGAGAGTGCATGAAGAGATATGATGGGTTTCTCTGGTTCCACAGGGTTTATAATTGGATCTTTGGCATCCTCACTTGGTGGAGCCTCATCTGGATCAGGAGCCTCATCTGATGGGATGTCTTCAGAAGGAGAGGAAGAAAATGCATCAATCTGGAAGAAATTTTATTCTCTACATTATGTCCTGGTGAGTATGTTTCATCAAAATAGTATAAAATTCCTTTCTTGTGACGTTCCGCCATTTTGGCTGGAGATACCTTTTGGACCTTCAATGTTTGTGTTGAAGCTGAGTGATCCCCTGGGCGAGGATGGGTGAGAATTGGAGCCTTCATGGGTGGGGCCTGAAGGATGGTCTCTACTTCCTTTGCTAATTGGCATACCTACAACTAGGTAGTAGGATGGTGCATGCTCACATGAGCCCTGATGGATTTCTTTAATCCATTGATAAAACATTCAAGGTAAAATGCATTAGATAACCCCTCAGTCCAGATAGCCAATTGTTCAAATGTCATGATGAAATCTGTGACTGATCCAGTTTGGTGCATCTTGGTGAGTCTACCAAAAAAATGTGATTCCCTATCAAAACGGGAACAAATTGCTTTAGTAAAAATGTTCCAAGTGGTATTTTTGGATAACATGTTTTATGCCATTTCCACCACTTCCATTGTTCTTGATCCAGGTACAAAACCCCTACATGGTTTGGTCTCATCATCCCAAATATTGAGGGAGAAGTATTGTTCCATTTGAGAGACCCACCATGTTGGGTTGGATCCATCAAATTTATGCATGTCAAATTTGGGCACCTTATTCCAAGAGTATGGAGATCCCCAAGGGGAGTGGGAGGAATGGGTATACTCATAATGAGAATTTTGAGTGTCCTCTACATTGGGCTCTACCTGCTTACCTTTTGCGAATGGTTGCATGGATTCAAGGATGATTGCTTGGATTGTTGCAGGGAGGGAGTCATCAATTGTCGTTTGTATGGTAGCGGGGACAGATTCCATTCAAGTTTCTAAGTGGGACATCCTAGTCTCCCAGTATTCTTGGGTCTGATATTAGGTAGTTGGCATGGTAGCGGCTTAGGTAGTAGATGAGGTGTCAGGACAGAAATTGCGACCACAAAAAGTGAGATGTACCAGGGTGATCAGGACAAAGAGAGGAGTCCAATGAGATAGGTGTCAAATAAAGGTGTCTCAAAAAGGGGTGGGAACATAGAGAAAACAAAAAGGATTAAAATTTAAGGGTACCACTACAATCATAATCAAGAGAGGAATGTAATGGACTAGGTTACAAATAAGGGTGCTAACAAGCCCCAGATTTTTTTTATTTTTATTTTTAACTTCTACAAATCAGTTATACTCTACCTTGAATACTTCTATAGTGGCATAATTCACAAATTCTCAATAATAAAAATGTCGGCATGGAGTGTTTCTGCAACGAAAAAAATTGACAGGGGCCAATTTGTAGTGCAATATATCAGTTGTTATCATCCCAAGGGTTAGGTTTTTTAGGGTGTCTACAGTCAAGGGTTTTCCCTATGTTATAGCTCTCTTATATACGTGCAAGGTCCAACAGTAGTACTTGGCCCAATATCTGAGGGCACAAACGAAGGAGGCTAGACCATTCCCTTAGACGTACTACATGACTACCGAGGTACTAGAAAGTCGCTTCCCGAGTTATTTTTTTGGTGACACATAGAAGTCAGGCGACCAATCTGTTTATCTACAGAGGGATTCTGGATGCCTAGGTCGATCCGTATACAGGTGTTTTCTGATGTGCTACCACTCGAATGAGTACCAACAAGGGTTACAAGGGTGGCCAAAATATGTGTGCTTAAGAACCACTTGTATTTCCTACATGTGTTACTCCCCGACTGTGGATTTATGCATGCAACGACATATCTTTCTAGATTAAAGACGTCAGATTACGTCTCTACCCTGGAAAAAAAATTACCCCACAAGTCTTTCCCAGGAAAGAGCTATGATACCACTTGCAATATTCCAAATATAATATAATATGAAGAACATAAATATTTAGCAAGAAATAGCAGAACAACAATGATATATCCAGAACAATACCAGAATAATACCAGAATAACACTAGAAAGAGCACCTTTATTAATGATAGGAATGTTCACTTGCCTCTTCGAGGGGGAAACCTCCAGCAGAGAAAATATCTATTACAATAATCTCCAAGACAAAAATATCCAATTCCTCCTACTCTTATTTATACTAATTCTACCTTCTAAGGAAACTTCTAGAGGAATATCTTTCTAGAAGCGGAAGTTTCTATTAGGTCTTCTTACATTGAATTATTCTCCTTTATTTATTAGGTATTATTAACTAATGTCGACCTTTATTACATAGAAAACATATCCTACTAACTAATTACCCATAGAGAGGGGTTAGGATCGGATCTTAACAATTTGTCACAGATGTTCTATTTTTCTTTTATTTGATTCATCAATATTTCTTCCCTTATTTTGGCCTCTTCTAGCTGGATTTTTAAGATGATTATATCTTTGTTGATCTCATTGTATTTTTCTTTATAAAATTGTAACTGTTCTTTTCTTAGTCTATTATTTTTCTTAAGTCGGGAGATTTCCTCTAGAGAACTAATGAGTTATCCTTCTATGTCTACTACAACTTCACATTCTTTTGTGTCTGTTTTTTCTTGATTAGATTTGTGTTGCTCCAAATCCATGAGAATTATTTCATCTTGAATTATATCTGGCTCATATTCTTCTTCTTTAGTGTCTGAAAAGTTTTCGTTATCCTCTTTTGAATAAAAACTGTTCTTTTTAAAATATTTTTTCTTTTTAAGCTCTGTAGGTTTATCCTTGCCTTTTCTTTCTTTTTCATTGGTGTTGTTTTCTTTGAAAGGACATTTAGATGCAAAATGACCAACTTTACCACAATGAAAGCATTTGAATGATAACATACCTTTATATTTTATAGAGCCCCTCTTTAGTTTCCTTACAAATTTAGCTTCTTCTTCATCTGAGAAGTGTTCTAATGAATCATGATCTCTAGATGTTGAAAATTTAATTGATGCCTTGAAGACTACATCCTTTAGATCTGGATGTTCTTCCTAGTCCTCATCTCATAAGCAGATAGAATTCCATGCAGCCTATCCATAGTCATATTATCTAGTCCATGCATTTCTTCTATAGCATAAATCTTTGCATCAAGTCTTGAGGGAAGATATCTCAATACACTATGAACTACTATAGATTCTTAAATCTTCTCACCTAGCCCTTTCATAGTGTTTACAATCTCATCTACTATGAGAAAGAAACCTGAAATATTTTCATCTTCACTCATTCTTAGGCTTTCAAATTGCATTATGTAAGCTTGAATATTAGCAAACTTTACTTTCTCGTCTCCTTCATAATTGTTTACCAGTTTGTCCCATATTTCCTTTGTGGATTCCAACTGCATTGCTTTGACAAATTTTGTTTCTGCAAGTCCTCCTTGGATGGCATTCATAGCTCTTGCATTATTGTAGTAATTTTTCTTACCATCTTCACCAGTTGGAAGAGTAGTTGGGATTTTAGAATGATCTACCACAATCTGACATACTTTCATACCAAGAGACATCAAGTAGGTCTTCATTCTAATTTTCCAAATTGCAAAATTTGTTCCATTTAATAGAGGAGGTCTAGTTGAAGAATAAAATGAATCTTGAATTTACATACTTTATGTGTGATATTTCTTCCAGCTATTAGGATTTTACTGAAGGTACCTACACTTTGATACCAATTGTTGAAACACAAAGAAATACTGAGAAGGGGGGTGAATCAATATTGTATCAATTTTTACTAATTTATTTCCTTTCAATGATTAAAGTTATTTAGAAGTCCTTACTTAATCACCAATGCATGCAGAAATAAAAACAACATAGAAAACATAGTACACTAGGATTTTTACGTGGAAAACCAATGCGGGAGAAAACAAAAGAAAATATTTCTTTATGTTTTCTACAAGCACCACCTTACAATTTATAAAAAAAAGTCTTAATAGGAACCCACCTGTCGCAGATAATGAGGACACCAATCCTCTCAGGTACTAACCTGTCATGGATAATAAGGACACCAATCCTCTTAGGAACCAACCTGCCATAGATAATGAGGACACCAATCCTATCAGGAACCAACCTTTTGTAGAAAGTGAGGAAAACAATCCTCAGTGAGCTTCAACTCACCCTAGCACCACCCTACCACCCTGAATTTGTAGATTTTAACCTTGTACAATATTTTACTTCAAAAAAAATTTCAATAGAAGAACAGAAAAGATACCATGGAAAATACACACATTACATAGAGATTTTTCCCTTGGAAACCCAAACCAAGAAAACCAACATATTCTATAATAATTCATTGTGATACATTGTTTACAATACAATATACATATAGGAACTGGTGACATCCAAAACCCTAACCCAATGACCTAGATTAGTCAACAACCCTAATTCTTTAACCGAAAATAGAAAACCATTGACAAAAACCATGTGCCAAAACACTTCCCAACAATGGACACAAAAAATCGAAGCGACATGAAAAATGAGGCAAAAAATGTGGCATGTTTCTCAAGGAAAATGTTTTCTCGGGGTCGTTTCCCCTGAAGGGGGGGCTGGAATCCCCCTCGCGCGCCTGAAACAATGTAGCAGACACTAGGGCTAGTCATGCAAATAATATAACACATACCCAACATTCTCCCACTTGTTTTTTTTTCGTACAAGGGGTTACAGGGTTACATAGTCAACAATCCAGGGCAACAATGCCCATAGATCCTCTACACCAAGAGAAATTATCAATGCTCACAAATTTTGTTAATGAATTTGCAACATTCTTCAAAGTGTCCACCTTCATCAAAAACACTTTATTTTCTTCAACCATGTCTCTCACAAAGTGATATTGAATATCATTATGCTTTTTCTTTGAATGATAAGTTGGGTTCTTTGCCAGAAAAATTGCACTCTGACTGTCAAAATCTATCCTTATAGATTGTTGTACCAACCCAATACCTGAACACAATCTTTGTGACCATACTTATTCCTTAATTGCGTGAGTGCCTACCATTTTTTCAGCTTCTGTAGTTGAAAGTGCCACTACATCCTGTCTTTTGCTCATCCAACTGATTGCTCCTCCAAATAGGTTAAACATATACCCACTTGTAGATCTCCTATGATCCATATCTCTAGGCCAGTATGCATCCACAAAGACATGTATGTACAACACTTTGTCCAATCCTGGTATTCCTTGGTAGCACAATCCATATCTAGCAGTGCCACACAAATACCTGAAAACCATTTTTATTGTTTTCCAATGCTCCTTCCCTAGTTTTGACATCTACATGTTGAAAACTCCCATTGCATGTGCAATTCCTGGTCTAGTATAGACCATTGCATACATCAAACTTCGAACTACACTCGCATATGGAACACGAGAAATGCCCTCCTCCTCTTCCTGTGTCTTGGGACACTGATCCGCAGATAAATTTACACCAATAGGAATAGGGAACTTGACCAGTTTACATTCTTGCGTATTAAACCTCAGCAATATTGTCTCGACATATTTTCTCTGATTTAACAAGAGTTTCCTCTTTTTCTGATCTCTTTTAATTTCCATGCCCAAAATGAAATTTGCAGCAGCAAGATCCTTCATGTCAAATTTAGAGGAAAATTGAGTTTTCACAACCTGGATAATATCCTTGTTGTTTCCTATTAGCAACATGTCATCCACATACAAGACAAAATAAATCAAATGATCACCAATTAATTTAAAATACACACAATGATCCTCGTTGTTTCTTGTTAATCCAAGTCCCATAATATAAGTATCAAATTTTTGATATCACATCCTTGGTGATTGTTTTAAACCATACAGGGAATTTTTTAGCTTTCATACCAGCTCCTTTTTTCCCTTCACAGCAAAGCCTTTCGGCTTCTTCATATATATTTCTTTGTCCAGATCCCCATGTAGAAATGTTGTCTTCACATCCATCTATTCTAATTCAAAATCAAATGCAGAAGAAACAGATAACATAAATCTTATAGAAGTTAATTTGGCAACAGGAGAAAAAATCTCATCAAATCAATTCCCTCAACCTAGGAATAACCCTTTGCTACTAACCAAGCTTTGTATTTCTCCACTTTGCCTTCTGCATTCAACTTCTTTTTAAATACCCATTTGTTTCCAATGGGATTTCTTCCATTCGAAAACTCCACTAGATCCCAAGCCTCATTCTTATCCAAGGCTTACATTTCTTCATCCATGGCCTTTTTCCCGAGTTTTACATCCTCTGAATCTACTACCTCCCTGAAAATTCTAGGATCATCATCAGTAATAAACAAAGACAAATTTGAATGGAAATCAGATGGAGTATACCTTTCTAGTAGCCTTGTTTCTCGAACCGATCTCCTCAATACTAGAGTATGAGGATCTTCTTCTTCTGATTCATTTTCTTATGTAGAATCTTATTCATCATACTTTAAATGAAATTTGATTTTCTCTGTGCCTTCCTTACTTGGCAGGACTTCATGTTTAACAACATCCTTCATTTCTCTAAATACCACATCTCAGCTATACACAACCTTCTTAGTTTATGGGTTCCAAATATTATAACCTTTGAGACCATCTTTATACCCAATAAAGATACACTTTTCATCCTCCTGATCTAGGTTACCCATGTTTTCCTTTGGAACATGAAGATAGGGCTCACAACCAAATAACTTGAGATGTGTGAGAGAAGGTTTCTTACTAGTTCATACCTCTTGGGGAGTCTTTTCATCCAACGCTGATGAGGGTGATCTGTTGACCAGGTAATATACAGTACCCACTCCCTCTACCAAGAATTATTTCCCTAAATCGACACCACTTAGCATGCACCCTGCTTTTTCCATCAGTGTCTTGTTCATCCTTTCGACAACTCCATTCTGTTGAGGTGTATATGGAGTATTCTTCTTCCTTGCTATACCGCACTTCTTACAAAATTCTTCAAATTCATTCCCGCATAACTCTCTGCCATTATTTTTCCTCAACACATTAATTATTTTCTCTGTTTGATTCTCAAAAAGAGCCTTAAACTCTTTAAACATGTCAGAGACTTCATATTTCTTCCTGAGGAAATATATCCAAGTATTCCTCGAGAATTCATCTATAATGAGACATAGTACACATATTTTCCCAATGATGGAACTGACATAGGTCCAAACACATCACTATGAACTAGTTGTAAAATTCCTTCTACCCAAGTTGCACAAGAGGGGAATCTTACCCTATTCTGCTTCCTGTATACACAATGTTCACAGAAATAAAAATCCAAAGAGAATCTAGACATACCTGCAACCATGCCTTTACCGTGTAGTAGTCAAAGACCCTTCTCTCTAATATGCCCCAGTCTATGATGCCACATCATAACCTTTTCTCCAGAGACTATATGAGTTATTTCTTCTTCAAATCCAATATCAAGAATAATGGAACTATTACACCCATCACTAATAGTGCTTCATTGCATCGTATACAGAGTTCCAAACCAAACTCCCTTCAACAACATCATTACTCCTCGAACCATCCTACAAGTTTCCTTTTCAAATATTATTTTTACCCGTACATCATCCATTTTGCATACATAAATCAAATTTTTGGCCAATCCTTGGATGTGCAGAACACCAAGTAGTGTTCTAATCCTTCCATATATGAGCCTCAACTTGACTTTTTTTCGACCTATGATTTTGGTTGTTGATTCATTACCTAAGAAAACATTACCTCCATCATACATTTCATATTCACAGAACCACTCTCTATGGGGAATCATATGAAAGGATGCACCTGATTCAACCAACCATCCCTCATGATCTGCATGTGTGCTTGAAGAAGCCAAGTACACATCCCCTCCTTCTTCCTTGGAGGTATTTTCTTTTGTATAAGGAAATTCTTCAAATCCCTTCTTTTTCTCAACTTTGGATCTACACTGCTTCTTGTAGTGCCCTTCTTTTTCACATCTCCATCATACCTTTACAAAATTTTTGGGAGACTTAGGTCTTCCCTTAGACTTAGATCTCACACTTGAGGACTTAGATCTATTTCTTTCATGGGAGCATCCTCTTGCAAATAATGCATATTTGCTCTGTCCTTCCTTGTTCTTTCGTCTCATCTCCTCCGACAACAAGGATGAGACCACTTCATCAAACTTCAAGGCAGTTGTATTACTACCTATGGCCACAACCAGACTATCCCATGAGTCTGGTAAAGAGAACACTAAATCGATACACTTATCTTCATCTGAAATTTTAATCTCAACAAATACTAACCGACTTACCACAGTATTGAAGGTGTTCAAATGCTCTGCCACTGAGTCTCCATCTCTCATCCTCAGGCTATACAAGTTCTTTCTCATGAATAGTTTGTTTACTAGGCACTTAGATTGATACAACTTCCCCAACTTATCCCATAAATATTTGGTTGTAGCTTCCTCTGACACATTCGGTAATGCTGAATCTGAGAGACACAATCGGATCATGCTCTTCACCTTCCGATCCAACTTTTTCAAGTCATCTGCTGAATTTTTTGTAGGTGCAATACCTGGATCCACCATGATACACTAATTTCTGTCCACCAATAGATCTTCCATATTGAGCATCCACAACTCAAAATGTTTCCCATTAAACTTCTCGATCTCCATTTTCAAACTACTCGCCATTTATTTTCACCTAAAAAATCAATACCACAGATCTCGCACTGTAACAAGGCTTATCACAGCCCCGAGCCAAACCCTTGACTACAAAGGCGTCCCCCTGAAGCCAACAAAGCTATGATACCAAATGTAGATTTTAACCTTGTACAATATTTTACTGCAAACAAATTTTCAATAAAAGAACATAAAAGATACAATTGAAAATACACACATTACACAGATATTTTTCCCCTCGAAACACAAACTGGGAAAACCAACATATTATATATTCATTCATTGTGATACATTGTTTACAATACAATATACATATAGGAGCCAGCGACAGCTAAAACCCTAACCCAATGACCTGGATTAGTCAAAAACCCTAATTCCTTAACCGGAAATAGAAAACCATCAACAAAAACCATGTGTCGAAAAACCTCCCAACAATGGACACAAAAATCGAGGTGACATGATAAGTGAGGAAAAATTGTGACACATTTCCCGAGGAAAAAAAATCTTGGGGGTGCTTCCCCCGAACCCCTAGAGGCCCTCCCTCAAACCCCCCTCGCGCACCCGGTGCAACGTAGCAAACACTGGGGCTAGTCGTGTAAAGAATATAACACATACCCAACAAAATTCAGTTGAAAAAGTATATCTTACAGAACTGGACCTTTTCAAAAAATTTCTCTACAATTAAGAACAACTGATAAATCTTCAGTTCAATTCTTTTGAATAGTTACAGGACATTTTTCCCTCTCGTTATCATCACATCAATCGAATAGAGCACATCCTTATTTATAATGGTTTTTCCTGAGTTCCCCTTCTTGTATGTGGACGCATAACAGTTACATTGTGGAAAAATGTTGACCAGATCAAAATCCTGTTAGTTACACTTTTGTCTAAATAAAGTATGTGGATGCATGATGGTTATATTGTGGACAAATATTGACTAGTTCAGGATCTAGTTACAACTGGACATTCTTTGACGAAATCAAATAGACCAAATCTTCCTACGAATGAGCTCCAACTCATCTCCAACAATAGAACTTATTCTTATCAGAGCATCTCCTCATGAATGACACAACAAATTACATTCTGGTCTATAAAGCACCTACTGCACAGCTAGAATAAGAGCCCAAGGCTCAAGTCACAAGTCTTCATCATGTAGCACTTTCCCTCTAGTGCACTCACCAAGTCGCTTTGTTCATCTCGTCGCATTCCACTCTGTCGCTTGTCACACGGGCTTCGTTTCATCACACTCCACTATGCCATTCATCACACTGACTCAAGATGCCCTACAAATTTTTTTCTACGCAATCTTCCACACAATCCGTTGTAGTCCATTCTGTCGCACTAGTTTCATCGCACTGGTTCAAAGCAACCTGCATATTTTCTTCTACACCATTGACCCTTCTCCGTGACATTGATCCTTTCATCCTTTCATCCTTCTACGCACTTCTATTTTCATTATCTCACGACTTCCTATGTTTGTGCACCATACTTTTTTCCATACTTTTTGCACTATAACTAACCATGTCCATGACCACTTTGACATCAATGACAACATATGTGCAATAGTACTTGCACCTCAGTGATCGGGTCCTCCGAGATAGTTTACATTGGAAGCATAAGGAAGGTCTGAGCAAAGGAAACTTGGTTTGTGTTTTCTCTCTAGAATGGAAGGTACTACGAAGAAATATGAAACAAGGCTACAAGCGCTACCTACGAGAGAGTTAACTGCACCATTCAGGTTCCCTATTGGCGAATACCCATTCTATATTTGTTTCCATTGTGCCTTGGATTTTAAGGAGGTGCTTTGGGTTTGATGGCACCGAGGCGAGGTTATAGACGTGGATACAAGCGAGGAGGTATCACTCCAATGGAGCCACCCAATCGCATATTTGGAGAGGGAACATCCAACACCCAAGTGTAGTGTGATTCCTAGGCAGCGACATATACCTTCCATGTGGTAACCATGCCACATATTTGAGCACACCTAGAGGACGTGGAAGATTAAATTTGATTGGAGCATAGCATAACACCAGACCAGGTGGTGGATGAAGCAATTACCAACTAGGTTCTATATGTGGGAAACTCGAGAGGCCGCGAGACAAAATATTAGAAGATTGTGTATTTGTATTCGCATCTCAAAACGTTGTTGGGACAAATGTTGCAAGCTAGAGAGGGGCTCAAGATAACATCCAACTACAACTGGATGATTTATACATGTTGATCAGAGACGTATTGGCTTGGCTCTCGCCCTCAGGCTCAGGCTCAGTGACGATAGCTTCGGTTCCTAAAAGCACTCAACAAGTGGCTCCTGAGACACCTCAGGATCCAAATGCAACCCCACTAGATTAATGGATAGTATGTACCCCCTTTTTGTTTTTTTCATGATGTTGGATATTGGTAGATATACAAAATCTTCCCATAGGATTTATACTTTTCTTTACAATGCTTATATAGCTAGACAAGGTATTAGATAGAACCTTTCTCAAACTAAATGGATTGAAGACTTATTCCTTTGATGTTGGTTTGGTTTCTCGAGTGGGGGGTCAGTGGCAAGGTATTTTTGTATAAATCTTCCAAACATAGATTGTGTGCTTACAAAAAAAAAAACTATTAAGACCCAACTTGGCTTAGGTCGGATGTTGGGAGCATCCCAAACAAGTATTAATATAGTTGTGGAATCATACAAGAAAGGTCTCCAATTCAATAAGGATGAATTAGCCTAGCATTCTTCGGACCTTATGAGACAGAAAAGGGATAAATAATGATTATTTAGGAAATATTAGCTCCTAATATTTTATTAGGGGTTAAGGCCCAAAGGGGTTGGGATTAAGTTAGTGAGTCCTTATCATGTGACTTGTGTAAGATTACCCTAGCTTTAATTCCAGCCTAAACCTATTTATGGCTTCTAATTACCTTTTGTCGGAAAAAACAACTCAAAAATGAAAGTGTTTGTTTCTAGTCATTAAGGAAAGTAAACTACTTATTTTTAGGTATTAGTGTGAAAGGAAAGTAAATTGGTGTTTTTAGTTATTAATTTGAAAGGAAAGTAAGTGGTTTCTTTGGGTATTAGTGTGAAAGGAAAGTAAATTGACGTTCCTAGTTACTAGTGTGAAAGGAAAGTTGTTAATTTTGGTTATTAGAGGGAAATGAAAGTACTCTCAGGGTTTTTAAACTATATATTCCAATTGTGTTATGGGGAAAGGGGATTCGTTTTAAGGGGTGGTTTCTCTTGCTCGACTTTCTAGGAAGTGATTAGAGGGGTTGAAGACTTCTCATAACATTTTCTAAGTGGGTAAGAAGGGGGTGTACGTTGGGCGTACATAGCCTGTGGAGGTACCAAACCCATTTTTGTCTAGCATTATTTAGAACAACTCCATTGCTAGATATGTTATGGTATCAAGAGAAAGAGTGGGTAGAGTTCTCACACACTAAAACCCTAAGAGGAAAGGTGTTTCTCTAGCTAGAATCCTCTCCACCACTCATTTTCTTGTATCATTTCAAGATTATGGACAATTGCTACCATTGCTTGGGTAGAGTGTTTTCTTGTTGAGTGTACATTTAATTGAGTGACCCATTGAGTATCCTCATTGAGCCAGGGCCCTGCATGGGGGGCATCATTTATTTCTTGGTATTTGCATTGGTTGGAAGGAAAATCATCCTTAAAGTGGAATTCCCCTATCGCTACCATTAGATTTGAAAACTAGTTCACACTATCTGGCAAGACATTCTCAAAGTAAGTTAGATGCATATAAGTATTAATCGCTTTAGTCGCTTTTCTACTATTTAATGTAGTATCCTTGCTCTAATATTTGTAATGAAAAAAATTATGTTGATTAAGGTTTTGTTTTGAGTTTAGAGAGGGAAATCCTCTAACAACCCCATAGTGGACATGTTGGGCTGGGATTGTCACAATTATCATATGTGCAATGCAATATATCTAGAGCACTCCATTACTAATGTACCAAAAATTATTTTACACCAAGAAAAAAAAAATCACTATAACAAAAACATTCACTATCATTTACTAAAAATATACATGAAATTATTATTCTATTATATTCCTATCTTAACACCACCTTTTCTATCCATGTTTCCTATTTCACCTTTTCTATCCATGTCCTAATATCCTTGCTTGCTTATTTGACTAGCCATAGTGCTTCCTTTCTTCTCATTCAAACTCATTTTGTTCTCAACAATATACAACACTCTTCTCATTGGTTTATTTTTCTCTTGAATTGAATAAGCTTTTGACATAAAAGACATAAAGTTCACAAAGGTGTACATACCCTACCCTCCCTTTCTAGATTTGAACCTGTAACCTTCAAATAAATAAAAAATCTGATACATACATTTGAGGTCTAACATAATAGTTACCTTAAAATCAGATTATTATTAGTATTCCTCCTCATAAAATAATTGTGTTTTATATCATTCAATTATGATTTTATAACCCCGGTTATTTATATTACTATTCCTCCTTATAACTTATTAAACAGTTGGTATAACCAACAATATTTGTTTCCTGATTACAAGTGTAATCATTTTATAAAACAAACTCTACTTACTTTTTAAAAAGCACGGAATAAGTAGCTTTACGCTACAATTGTCTTAACTGATTTATATGATAAAATATCAATGCCGAGTACCGCGATCCATATTCTTATAAGAGAGATTGAGCGGCCACAGTTAGGTGTACGATAATTTTCCGACACGGAAATTCATTGTGCTTTTCTCCCACTAACTTTAGCAAACTTTATTTGCCACTTGCTTCTCAAAGTTTTCCCACGACAAATTCATGGTTGAAGGACTACGTGCTCACCATCCGATGTAAATGGATCGGACGGTCCAGAGAGCAGCCATATATATGGTTCACGTCTAATAAGGGGGCTCATAATGAATGGGCATGTGATCATTGGTGGGTGGCATGATGACCCTACAATTTGACATGACTAGCCATCATGGGATGATGACTCATGCCGCTCACCACTGCCCTCCGTGGGGACCATCGCGGACTTTTCTTGGAGCGCACGAAGAAAACAATGGCGATAAGGAGACCAGGAAGCCATTGCAGCGCTGCAGAAATGGAGATGATAACAGTATTTGCTCAGTAACGGGGAACTTCTATGGAAATCGTTTGGACTTGTGCTGTTTCCACTCCATAAGGTAAACAAACTTTTTAAGTTTTTTTTTCTCAGTAGCCACAGAGATTTAGTCTCTTGTAACATTGCGTTACTTAAATGCACAAAAAATCAGTAAACTCTTGCTCTTATAAAATTCTTCTTCTTTTTCGGCTAGTGCAGAGTCATGGAATCAGTGCGTCTTTCTTGCTACTCGTAAACTCTAATTCCATGGATTTGTAAAACAAAAAGGTGTAATATCTGTTTCTCGGGGCAAAAATTGGAATTTATTTGTATTGTTGCTGGTCATGTAGGGTTGTTTATGTATTAGAAAAATGTAGAAGCATCTGGAGCATCTTTGATGCGTTGCTAGTAGCCTCATGGCAGAATTTAGTGAAATTTATAATATATGTCGAAATTCTAGAAATGGTTTACTTGTTGCTTGTACAGTGAACGGACTTAATTCTGTAGATCTGTAGGACAGTGTAGGGTTACTTACGGTACTGTTTTAGCCAACTCTTGAAGTTAGTTTGTTTTGTTGCTTGTACTCACTGGTATCTTACTATCTTCTCATTCGTGTTCGGTAATTTCAGGGGTTTATAGGTAAAGCTTGTCGTTAAAGTTTATGTGTGAAGGTTCGCTTCTGGAAATGGATATTATTGTGGCTCATCTGGTAATTTCATAAATTCATGGGCTGCTGCGGAAATTGAGAATTTTAGCTATTCCACAAGCTGTCTGAATTTTAGAATTCCAGGTATTTTTTTTAAATAACTACCGTTTCACAGAGAAAAGCTTCATTGTACATAATATTGCATCATTGACGCATAAAGAATCTGGCTAATATCACATAAAGTCCTTGCAACTAAACAGACAATTTGGAGAAATATAAGGATTTCAGTTTAGATATATTTTCTCAAAATTAACTAGCAAATAGCTTGAACAATCTCTAAAAATTTTGGCTCATTTCTTTTGAACAGAACACTACAAATTTACTCTCTAAAATTTCTGACTAATTTCTTTTCAGCAAAACATTTATTTTCATATAACTTCATCAATGAGAAGATTATAGTAGAAATTTATTTTATAAATCGAAATTTTTACGTACAGAGATACTTCTGTTACAAAACTCAAAGAATTTATAAAGTCGATATATGAATTTGCTTCAGTATTTCTATCATATTCATTTGTTTCTGGAACTCCTTAAGTTTTCTCAGTATACACAATTACACAGCGGCATACACCGTCACAAGAACTAGACTGTTCCGTTCGTGTTAACAACAGCAAGATCTGGATTTG
>JASDQU010688992.1:36228-51785 GCA_032191745.1 Picea mariana
CAAAACTCAAAGAATTTATAAAGTCGATATATGAATTTGCTTCAGTATTTCTATCATATTCATTTGTTTCTGGAACTCCTTAAGTTTTCTCAGTATACACAATTACACAGCGGCATACACCGTCACAAGAACTAGACTGTTCCGTTCGTGTTAACAACAGCAAGATCTGGATTTGCAAGTATTAATGAAATTTAGAATCTCAATAGCAGTCCCTAGAATGTGGCCGTTGAAGCGTTTTCTTTAATAACTTTCATCTTCCATGAAGAATTCTGACGTGCCTCACACAGACGATACAGTATGATCTCATGGAAATCTGATGTAATCTCTGCATTTTAGCCTTTATTTAGTTGTAGATTCTTAACTTCTTGCATCTTTATTCAAATTCAGTCTTTTAACTTTATGCAGCGTTCTTGGATGGGAAACAGATCTATGATCTCGGTTTTCAAAGTCATTTCTGAGGAAAAAAGAGAAACGGTTCATCTGTTCACGTTCTTGAACTGGCAATTACTTCAAAGCTAACATGTGTCAGCTGAGGAAAGCCATGAAACCGAAAAGATTAAAAGAAATATTTTCTAAATCTGCACGCTGGATGATGAAGCAGGAGCAGCAACAAGATGTTACATGGTTTGACATTAAAGTTTTCTACATCAAAATCGATGCCTGCGGATTCGATCCTGCGCCTGGGTTTTTGACGGTTCACTATACACCTCGCAGCAGCTCGACGGATCTAGAAATTAACGGGAAAATTATCCGTCCGTCTGCAAGCGCTTTTCTCACGCTAAGACGCAACGGTATGGACGAAAACGCATCGGTGGCAACTTATGTCAGTACGGACGTCACCCGCACTAACGGTAAAGTTTGCTTTGACGTTAACGTCAGAGACGAGACTCTCGTTTGCGGTACACTGGAAAGAAAAGTCTCCGTCAAAGATTATGACACCTCGCAAATCCGTCAACAGCGGTGGACTGTACAGTGCAGTTGCGCTCTAGATTATCCGTCAAAATGGAGCTCGGCCGAGGCGAACTTTGACAAATTCCCGTCACTAGAACTGTACGTTGCAGGTCGAGTAGGCAGTTTGCCCATGGTATTGACGCATACCGAGCAGCTTATACCGAGGAAAAAACGGGTCCGTCGCGGAGTGACATTAGATGTCATTCCTGAGGGCAACGACTATGAAAATTCATTATTCAATTTGGCGGATCACGACAGGCTGGAGAGTAAGGTATGTTACAGACATTCCATTTTCGCAATTTTTCTTGAATTTAATTTAACTATGTTTTTTCAGTGACAGGATTTAAGTACGTTTGAGCCGTGTTTGTTGCAGGGACAGAATGAGGAGGAGAGTTTTGTGGAGGTGGATGATATCTCCATTGCCATGATCTGTGACGCAGCGACGGAAACGTGGATCAACATGTTTGAACCGAAGGAATTGGATTGTTTCAATTGCAGTCAACTCTCATGGTTAAATGCAGGTCTACGCCTTGCAGTTGGAGTTGGTTTAGGAGCGTGTCTTGGATTGGGAATTGGGGTGTTTTTATTAATCCTCCGGACGTGTGAAGCCACAGACATGCATGTACGAAGGCCCAAAGTCTCTTGTGATTTTAGTTAAAGGTATTAGTCAAAGCACTCCATGGGATTTGAACCTCGCTCCTTCAGTTTAGTGTTTATAAATTCCTCTTTGGCATCGAACGTGGTAGTGGATTTGAAGCCTTTTCGATCTACGTTTGTAACACATAAGTTGCTAAATGCCTCTATTGGACATGCTCTCTTGCTTAAAAAGGGAAAACATTTGCCCTTTTTATGGATGTAATTCTAATTTATTTAAGGCTCAAATTGAACAATAATAGGTTTACATCATTTGAATTTTTTTTTGTAGAAATGAATATAAGATTAAATATGTTTAATTTGAATTTTATTTTAATGAAATAATTGGAGATTTTATATCATTATAATTGAGTTTATAATAATTAAAAAGAATCATAATATTTTGGTATTATAAGCCGAGTTTATAATAATTAAAAAGAATCATAATATTTTGGTATTATAAGCATTTAAAATTTGAATATTATAAGCATTTAAAATTTGAGAAAAAACAAATGAACTTATAGTTTGAGAGGAAAATTGAACCTCCATTCTTCTAACATGTTATAATATTACACCATAAGTCATTAACAATATGTAAAATATTAAGTGTGTTTTGCTGATTTATGCATGTGTGTGTTATTCGCATGCTTAAGGCTTTAAATCAATTTATAACATGTAGCCAAAGCCAAGTGTTGATGGCAACAACATCCTACATGACTAGCATGCACCCCTCATCATGCCTACAACACACATGACGACCTTGCCTTGATATTCATTGTGTCATAGATCCAATGCTAACGCTTGACCCAAAAGGTGCCAACCCAACTTCCAAATCAACGGACACTTCACCAACTCATTGGTGCAATCTAACTTTGCACATCAACAAACACATCCACATCAACATGTTCTTATAGTCCACAAGCTTGGTGAAATAAACTAGTTGGGCGATGAGCACTCACGTGGTTAATTCAAGTTGTGCACCACAAATCAATATGGACTAAATCAGCACATGCCCTAGCTAACCTAGTTTTAAGATTCAAGGTATCAATTGTCCGCGACTATTGTTCTTGAAATTGACCATTAAAGTTTGCCTCATTTAATGCATTTAATTATATACAAATACATATAATTTCACTTGTAAATAATTCATTAATATTTTTAGTTCAAAGTTCTCTCTTGTAATCCTTAGTGAGTTTGAGCTCTCCATAGGGTTTCTTGGGACAAGTTAGTCCCAATAATATTCTACATTGTTTTTAATCTTCTCATTCTTTGTATTATTAATATATGTATAACCAAAAATATTAATGGTTTTGGTTTTATAAATACTTATATGGGCGTCCTCAAAGCACCAAAATCATGCTTCGACAAACCTGTTGCAATTGAAGCTAATATGAAAGAACTCCACTTGCTTTATTATTCCTGATGCAAGTGTTGTATAATCCATGATTAAAGTTTAGAAACAAAGTGAAGATATGATGAATCAATTTGTAGATTTATTCCAAAGAACTATTCCCTAGATTATGCTTGAAACACACAACCAATATACCATCTTCATTTAGTTGTTGAAGCCTCGTCAAGGTGAAAATTGACCACAATATTTATTTGTTCAAAGGGAATATTGATTTTTTTTGAGGTTACAAGGTCCAAGAAAGCCCCCAAGTACTTTTCCTCATTTCGAGAATGGTACCCAAGGTAAACCCTAGAATCTTCAAGGCACAAGGCTAGTCAACAATAGGGCTCAAAGCCATTACAATAATATACTCATTAAGAGCTCAACAACCACTTGCAGGAAATTGTGGTGTTCCTTAACCCTTGAACAATGAAATGCAACCATGTATATAGAAAATATAATTGCAAATTAACCAAAAATAGGAGACAATAAGATAGAAATTGCAAAGAGACCCTTGAATATTAATAATGAAAAAAAGAATGGAGTGTTCACTTGCCTCTTAAGGTGGGGTGACCTTCCATTGATCAGAGCTCCAAATACATGACACAAGACAAGACATTATATCCAATCCTATCTCTTTAAATAGCTTTTACATAGAAAAAACCCTAACTAGTTGTGGTCCCGTCATAAATGGGTACCAACTACCTAGTGGGCCTTATAAAGTGGACCCTATTTACATTGAATAACTAACTATTACTATTCATTAGCATTATTTAAAGAGTATGGCCGCATACAATAACTAACTAACTATTGTCACCAAAAGTAGGGAGATTACGGTATCTAACTATTACTATATGTTGGCCTTATTCAAAGAGTATGACCACATATAATAACTAAGTAACTACTATGTTTCCTAAAGTAGGGAAGTTAGGGTAGGACCCTAACATGCCCTCCCCCTTCAAAAACAACATTTTCCTCAAGGCTAAAGATGAGGAAATTGTTGCAAAATCAAGGGTGGTTTCCATGCTGTATCTTTAGGTGGCATATCTTTCCACTAGATCAATAATCCATGGATCGTGCACTAACATAATTGACACTCTCTGGTATCTAAAATTACTATCAAATGAAGCCAGATGGAGCCTTCTTCATCAACTTTTGGTAGGCTTGTTTACACCTTTCACTTTGATCCTACTACCTTTTTTAAACATGACACATGAAAGACTAGATGAATCTTAGAGTTGGTTTGAAGAGCCAGTTTGTAAGCCACTTGTCCAATGTGATGAAGGATTTCATATGGTCCATAGAACTTGGGTTCTAATTTTTGAGGTGTTTTGTCTTTCAATGGTGTTTGTTTAATATATGGTGGAAGTCTAAGAAACACCATATCTCTTGTTGCAAATGAACATTTTGACAGATGATGGTTTTCTTGTTTCTTCATTCGATTTTGGGCCATAACAAAGTTGTCCTTTAGTGTGCAGAGAATGGCTTCCCTAGTATGAAGTGTATGATCCACTACTTGAACCTTTGAAGTGCCTAGTAAGTATGGAGTCACTGACAATGGGTTTTGTCCATAAACTTCTTCAAATGGGGTCATTTTGATAGCTCCATCATAAGAGATATTGAAACACCATTCTACAAGTGGAATCTAGTGTACCCATTGATGCATATTTTCAGAGGCAAAGCATCATAAATAGGTTTCAAGGCACTTGTTGACTATTTCAGTTTGACCATCTGTTTGGGGGTGATATGATATGTTCATCTTTAGTTGGGTACCCGGTAGTTTAAATGGTTCCTGTCAAAATTTGCTAGTAAAATTAGGGTCTCACTCTGATACAATGGAAGTAGGCATGCCATGTAGCTTAAAATTTTGATCGACAAAGACTTGCACAACTAAGGAGGGGGTAAATGGATGGATTAGGGGAAAAAATGAGCATACTTGGATAGACGGTCAATTACCACCATGATCACAGATTTGTTGCCTTCCCTTGGAAGTCCCATAATAAAATCCATGTTGATATTTGCCAACAAAGTTACCA
Source organism: Picea mariana (assembly GCA_032191745.1). Taxonomy (NCBI): domain Eukaryota; kingdom Viridiplantae; phylum Streptophyta; class Pinopsida; order Pinales; family Pinaceae; genus Picea; species Picea mariana. Next base: position 41,239 of record JASDQU010688992.1, read on the forward strand.
AGTTGACAAGAACTCTCCAAAGTTCTCATTTTTGTGGAGGTTTTATTTAGTGGGTCGTTTCAAAAAGTGGTGTTACTGGTAGCACCCCTTTTTTGTTTGGTGGCTAAAATTGTGACTTGTTTGAAATCATGGCCTTGATGTCCAACACTGACCAACACCGTTGTGGGAAATTAACCATCGAATCGAAAATTGATGCTACCAGTAACATTGATTTTATTTTTCGAGTAAAAATTAAGACTTAATTGGGATCATGGCCTTGACCACTAGTACCATCTTAAAAAACTAAAATCACCTCCAAAATTGCAAAGCTGGAAATTTGTTTATTAATTAAATATTTATTTGTTTTATAATTTACGTTAAAAAATAAAGAAAAAACACCTCACAAACAATTTTTTTTAAGAAAATTGAAAAATAACACATTAGAAAAAGATTTACATAGAGCAAATTATAATTAAAAAAAAAAAAACATAAAACTTCAAATTTTAAAATTTAAATGCAAATTTTTCATGTGTGGTTTTTTATTTTTTTAATTTCATTATTTAAGTTAGACTTTTATTTACTTTAGCTTTTTTGGTTCAAGTTTTTGTTTTTTAGGTTTTTATTTAATTTTGTTTTGAAATTTGTGTTTATCCTTAATTTTTATAATTTAAAAATTGAGAAGTTTTGTAATTTAAAAATAAAAAATAAAAATTGAGTTTTTTCTAAAGGTTTTTTTTTTAATTCATTTTTTTTTTAAGTTTTATGATTTTTTAGGAGGTGATTTTAGCCTTTTTTGAGATGGTAGTAATGGTCAAGGCCATGGTCCCAATTAAGTCTTAAGTTTTACTGAAAAAATAAATTTGGTGCTACTAGCAGCATCGGTTTTTGATTCGATGGTCAATTTCCCTCAATGGTATCGGTCGGTGTCGACCGTCAAGGCCACGATTTCAACCAAGTCACAGTTTTAGCCACCAAACAAAAAAGGGGTGCTACCGGTATCACCGCTTTTTGAAACGGGGGTTGATTTTGGTGTTTTTACCAAAAAATATGAGTTTTTTGGGCCATAATTCTTGTTTTGAGGTCACAATTCTCGTTAAGTCGATAAATTTTTTTTCCCAAATATGTATTGGGATTGGCGATTGAAGTTCCCATGGTGTATTTATTGTCTCCCCTTTGTGTCTTTGGCATGTGTCACATGTGGCAAAAAAATCATGAATGCCATTTTTCATCCCCTCCTAGAAGAATGAACATTTAGTTTGTTCATGTTTTTTATGAAATCTAGAGTGACCAACTATAGGTGATAAATGAAATTCCTCTAATATTTATTTTTTTAAGGCTAAATTATTTATGAGAACCATGCATCCTTTACATCACAATGTATCAAAATTCCATGTATACCCCTTAGGAGGGTTGGGATCATCCCGAAGTCTTTGGATGAGTTGACGGGTAGTTTCATTTGTGACGCATTCAGTATGATAATCCTCCAACCAACCTGGACCTGGTAAAGATAAGATGAATTGGGATCCATCATCCTCAAATTGTTAAGATAAGGCATCAACAACCACATTTTCTTTACCTTTCTTATATATAATATAACAGTCATACCCTAGTATCTTGGTGGCCCACGTATGTTGATCTAGTGAGAATAACCATTGTTCAAGAAAGTACATTAGACTGTGATGATCAACCTTGATCTAGAAGTGTCACCCAAGGAGGTATGGGTGTTAGGTCTCAATAACTTGTAGGATGGCCATCATTTCTTTCTCATATGTAGATTTACCCAAGTTGTGGTCACACAATTTTTTACTGGTGAATTCTAAGGGGTGCACTTCTTGCATCAATGCTACACCAAGACCTCATCTAGAGGCATCACATTCCAAGACAAATATCTTAGTAAAATCTAGCACTGCTAAGAATGGATTTTTGGACATGGCATATTTTAAAGATGGGAAGGCATGTTCTACAACCTCATTCCAAACAAATGAATTATTCTTTAGTAGAGAGGTAAAGGGAGATGCAATTTTTTCATAATTTTTCACAAATTTCTTCCTATAGTACCCTGTAAGGCCTAAGAATCCTCTTAGAACCTTCAAGGTTTTGGGAGATGGCCAATATTTCATAGCTGCAAATTTCTTTGGATCAACTCGTACTCCCTTGTGGCTGACAATGTGAACCAAATATTCAACCCCTGAAACTCCAAAAGAACATTTGGAGAATTTTACAAATAGTTGGTTTTTCTATAGGAGTTGAATGGTTCTATCAACATGCTTGATATGGGATTCCCATATCTTGTTGTAGATCAAAATATCATCAAATAACACTATCAAAACATTGCGAAGGAAGGGCCTAAAGATCTTGTTCATGAGGCTCTAGAAGGTTGGTGGAGCATTGAAAAGCCCAAAAGGCATCACTAAAAAATCATATTGACCTTCATCTATACAAAACATTGTCTTATGAATGCTTCCTCTTTCATCTTGATTTGGTGGTAGCTTGAGAAGAGGTCTAATTTTGTGAAAAAATGGGCTCCATGGAGTTCATACAAGATGTCATTAGGAACTGGAATAGGAAATTTGTCCTTGATTGTCAGCTTATTGAGAGCTCGAAAATCAAGACACATGTTCCAAGTACCTTCCTTCTTTAATACCATAACCATCGATGATGAATAAGAGCTAGTGCTAGGACATATGACTCCTGCCTCCAACAATTCCTAAATGATTTTTTCAATTTCATTTTTTTGTGCAAAAGGTTGCCTATAAGGATGCACATTGGGTGGTTGACTACCTAGAATGAAGGGAATACCATGGTCATGTTATCTACGTGAAGGTGGTAAACCTCATAGAATTCAAATATGTGTTGATGCTTAGAGAGAACCAATTGCAAATTTGGGTGATTTTTTGGTGGTGTGGTGTTGACTACATGTATGGAATTGAATTATGAAATAACACCCAAGTGGCCTTTCTTCAACAACTTCTCCATAGGATGAGAGGTTATAATCTGATGGGAACTAGAGCTAACCCCTTGAGGGTATGCTTCTTCCCTTCCTATGTGAATCACATGTACAATTCCTTGAACTCCATGGTGACTGGTCCCAAAATGCATAGCCATTCTTCCCCAAGAACTATATCACAACTGTTGGATGCAGTGGTATGATATTGTTATTGATGTCAACAAAGTGTAGGTGATGAGATCAAAGCTCTAGAGAGATAACATAGTAGGTCGCACATAAGCCTGGGCCTACACAAAAGAATCCCTTGTAAAGGATTGAGTTACAACAATCGTTAGATTAGTTCGGGATCTATCTTGATCGTCAGATAGAATCAAGTGGAAGGATAGGATAAGCATAAGACATGAAGTCTTGAAACCTATGAAATTGTGAACTAAACATCAACCGTCAGATCTCATGGAGAAAATTTGGGTCAATTCTTAGTCGTTGGATCAAGCAGGAGATAGAAATCTTCAGTACTCCAGAGCTTCGCCACTTCAGTGATTACTCGAAACAAGTAATAATCCATGAAATACCGAAGTCATGAAATAACGCCAATCGTTGATAAAGAAGGAGCTTCAGATGGTTTCCCATCCATTAGATCAAGATTTGATCTAGAGTTAAGCATTGGCCATTGATCTAGAATGGAAATGTTGAATCGTTAGATCACACTAAAGGAAAAAAGGTGGTCAACTTCGGCATTGACCACTCCAGTAAAAAGGAGTCTGAAACATGTAAGTTTACCCGAAGGTCGAAGCCTCGAAGTCGCAAACTCTCGTTGACCATCGAATCAGAGGAAGAGAAGGGAAATCCCATCAGTCATTGATCAAGCGTAGTGGAAGGATACGATAAGTGGGGCCAAAGGCATGAATTCCTAGAGTAAACAAAGTTCATTTGATCAAGACAAGGAAATATCTATGGTGATAGATCTATTCGACACTTCGAAAATGATCGAAGGATGGTATAAAAGTGTCAAAACTCTCGAAGCTATGAAGTAACGAAAAGTAAAAATCCCATTCAGCAAGACCATGTAAACAAGGAAACGTGGCCTAATTAGACGATGACAAGTGTCAAAATACATATGGCACATAAGGTTTGTGAAAGTCACCAATCAGGGTGATACTTGGCACACCCACGATGAGTCCATGTCATCATAGGTGATGTCATCACACCACATTAGTCCGAGACTACAACCTCTGGGGATAACCAACTTCTCCTACCATTAAAACTGCCTGAAGTGTCGATGACTGAAGTCACGAATTGATGTTAGCCATTGATCTATGATCCACCGGAATATCTTTCGATCATTCGATCAGTACATCGGAAGGATATCATAAGGTGTACTAACAATTGACAGTAAGCGGTCACCACAACTTTATGACTTATTTGGTAGGTAAACACTCTGGAGCTATTGAACTAATTTAGAGTTCAAGTAGCCCAGAGTCCCAGAGTCATGAATAGTCGAATACCCAGAGAGCGAGAGATCTTTTTTGCGTAAGTCTACGGTCCTAGCTCTTGGACATGTGAATGTTATCAAGCAGGGAGTGTTGATACACCCTTTGGCGGAATTTTCTCCGAAATATTTGGAAGACTACAAAGGTCGGAGTCTCAAAACGCCGAAGTCCCGAAGTGAACAAGAATCGTCCACTCAACTGAAGATTAAGTCCTAACTGTCGATTTATTTGAAGCCTCTAGATAAGACAGGATCACCCATCTAACAGAATATTAAATATTCATCGTTCGATCTACTAGTGAATACAGTATACGTACTTCGGCGAAATGTACTCCAGGAGGATTGAATGACTACAAAGGGCGAAGTCCCGAAGGAGAAAGTCTCAGAGAACCTGGTTCCAACACCGGTCACATGATAAGGTAAATAAGATAAAGGGTATAGAAGTAAATAAGCCATCGAACATTTGAATACAGTCCCATGTAGAATAATAGGGGCGAAAGAAGAAAGCGCTAACAGAACAATGCTTGGAATGGATAAGCTCATGTATTCGAGCTTGCGGTCACACAAATTTTGGTTTGAAGGGAGAGCCTATTGATTAAGACTCAAATTTACAATAATTTGATATATGTAGACTAATGAACCGATATACAATCTTGATTAAAGAAGAGTTAAAACATGAGCATTATGAATAAAGAATAAAAAGGAAAAATGATATTATTTAAAGTTTAGTACTATCATTTAAATGAAATGGTACAATGGTTCATTGTCAAAAGATGCAATGGTTCAAACTCACACCAGTTGGAAGACTATACAAACAAGAAATAATAGTTAGAAGAAAGTGTCTATGCAGTCCAGATCATAAGATCAAAAGTAGAAGCAGAGTCCAAGAACAAAAAATGATGATACTTATGCAGTGAGGGTGGAAGGGAGGAGCAAGGAAGGATTCATATCCTTTACTAAGTAAAGTGTGAAGACAAGGGAGTTGGTGCTTCCTAGGGTTGGTGCCCTGAAAAATAAGGGAGTTGGTGCTTCCTAAAGTTGGTGCCCTAAAGACAAGGGAGTTGGTGCTTCCTAGGGTTGGTGCCTTAAAACAAGTGATTCAATGCTTCCTAGGGTTGGTGCCCTGAAGGAGGGGATTTGTGTCTCCAAGAGTTGGTTATATAAAGACGATTTGTTTCCTTCACAATCTCAGAATACTCTTTATAAATCCTTCTAATTCTTGTTAATTATATTTATATAATTGATTTTAAATACAAGTCCATTGATAATTTATTGTGATGATTAGAAAAATAACAAAGTAATTACTAATTGTTTAAAAAGGTAATATTGATTCAACCCCCCTCTCAGTATTCCAAGGTATCAGAGCCAATACCTTCAACATAGTCTAATAACTAGAAGGTAGATCCTGAAAGAAATGGATTAGCAAGGGGGAATGCTTTCCAACAAAGAACCATTGTTTAACGAAAGTGGTTATGCTCTTTGGAAAATAAGAATGAAAAGCTACATGTTGGCTCTTGGTTTTGATGTTTGGAAATCTGATGTATATGGTTACATTGCACCAACTACTTCACCCACATATACTGCAGGAAACAAGATTTGCAATGAAAACTAAAGAGCAATCAATGTCATTCTAGGAGGATTAACAAATCTTATATTTGTGAAGTTAATGCATTGTAAGTCATCTTAGGAGATATGGCACAAACTGGAGGTTGTATATGAAGGAGATAGAAAAGTCAAGGAAGCCAAACTACAAACCTACAAAGCTCAGTTTGAAAATTTGAAGATGAAATATGAAGAGAATATTGTCGAATACCTTCATAGGGTAGATGAGGTAGTTAACTCAATCGAAGAAGCAAGAAAAGAACTTATAGATAAACCTATTGTACAAAATATCTTAAGGTCATTACCTATGAAATATGATGCCAATATTTCCACAATTGAAGATAGACCAGAACTTGACAAAATCACAGTAGATCAGCTCCATGGAATTCTTACAACATATGAGATGAGAACAGGGAACTAAAAACCATCAAAAGGAGAAACATCCTTTAAGGCATATCAAAAAAAGATGAAACAGGAGAAAAATACCAATGAAGAGTTATCAGATATATCTGATGAAGAAATTTCCAACTTCATGAATAAACTCAAGAAAGGGACTGGGAAGTACAAAGGAAATATTTGATGCAGGAACATCTCTCCACGTCAACCAGCCAGCTAGCCAGCCACGTCAGCGTGTGCATTCAAGGCTGAAGAGAGGCGCAACCCTCATCTTCAATTTTGAATTTGAATGTAATTAAATGTTTTAGGTTGTTGAGCTGTGAAGCCATGCTTTTCACATGCGTAGAAGTAGGCAGGCCTTAAATGTTGAAGGCTGAGATCTAGATCCATATTGTGGACTAGACAACCCATTCAATGTCATTGAATAGGGTAGGTGAGGTTGGAGGGAAGTGCTCTAAGAGCCCCCTCATGTGAAATATCTTTGATTGTATCTCATTTTGGGTAATAGTTAGAGTATGCACAAGAGAGAGCGAGTGTGCAAGAGAAGGAGCCGAGACTCTGTTATAGTCTGAGCTCGAGAACACCCTTGTAAAAACAAGCATTTGCCATTAAATAAAAATAGCAGTTTTTTCTTCATATTTCCTGTGTTGAATGAGTGTCTGTGTGTGTTCTTATTATGCTGTGAATGTATGTTGTGGTTGTGCATTTGCAGGAGTTGTTTGATTTTCAGGCTTGAAAGGTTCTTTGTGGTTTCATTCTAGGAGGGCGTGACAGAGTACTGCGGTATTTGAATACCAGTGCATAGATGCACTTCTGAACTCTGTAGATTCAGACAAAGACATGCCAGGTGGGCACATAAGTTGAAGTCATTAACTCAGAGGAAGAAATTTGAGGTTGATGAACACCTTAGGAGGCAAGGCTGTGGAGAAACACAGTTGTAGACAGAATCTTTGAGGGGTTCTGTAAAGATCTGCCAGGTGGGCATTGAGCAGGTGCAAGGAGTGCATAGAAGAGGAACTCTGCTGAGAGTTCTGTAGAAGCTCTGCCAGGTGGGCATTGAGCCAGTGCAAGGAGTGCACAGAATAAGAACTCTGTTGTGAGTTTAGAAGGAGATAGAAGCTCTGAGGATTTCTGTATGACTCTGCCAGGAGGGCATTGAGATAGTGTGCAGATAGGCACAGAGAGGAAAATAACTCTTTGAGTTCTGGAAAACAGAAGAAGAGTCCACTGAAGGCTCTTCACAGGGTTGTTGAACACCCTGAAACACTCAGCGATAGGTTACTTGAGTAGAGGATAGCCAGGAGGGCATCCAATATCTCCATCTGTAGGAGAGAGGGAAAAAGACTGAGTTCCTTAAGGCGTTCAGTATTTGAAAAGTTCAGAAGGGGTAGCACTTTCGTGTGCGTGAAGACTCTGCAAGGAGTGCAGAAGTCACAGAATCCTTCAAGGATTCGAGAGAAAAGCTCAGGAGAACGAACATTTTTATACGCGCAGGCGAGACTCAATGTTATAGAGTTCGCAGAGGAAATAAGGAAAAGGTCGAAGCCTTTGATAATTGGAAATTATTCCAAGTCCGGGAAGAAAATGCCAAATCTCAAAAGGAGCAACGACTGCTGTCGGATGCTCCGAAGAGATGTGGACCGTTGAAGGTTTTCACGTCCAGGAGGCAGTGTAGGAGGAGAGCACAGGAGAGACGATCTGAGCCGTCAGATCTTGAGTGAAGAACCTGACAGTTGTTGGATCTGTCGAGAGTTGCATGAGGTTTAAACCCTCACATATAGAGAAACAGAGAAAAAGTCCTGAATATTGGGATATCGACATTCGGGAGTTCATGGGTCCGGAGGATGAGAGTCTGGGCACTCGACATCAGAAATCGTGAAAAGGAAAAATAGATTTGAGCCGTCCGTTTGAGGGAGGACGTGTGTCACAGAATCATCCGTTTCGAAGATTCGGGCATCGTGAGTCACAGAGGTGAGCATCTTGAAGTCGCAAGTAGTGAAGTCGTGAGAGAATCAGGACCATCCATCTGAGGAGGACAGGTGGTAGAGATCTAGGGATCTTGCGAACTTAGAGGTTAACAAGGTGAGAGCCCAAGGGTTGGGTGCTCCAAGTCATGAAATCACGAGGAGAAAGGATAGTCGTTGGATCCAGGTCAAGGGAGAACCGTTGGATCAGACCTCATCTCGACTGCAGAAGTTGCGAAGTGCTGAGAGCTGAGGTCACGAGTGTGGACACGTGGCAGAAACATAAGGTAGGGCCCACGTGGTTGACAGGTGGACACGTGCCACAGGCGGAAAGGAGTCAACGCTCTGTTGACTTCTCGCGTCTTGGAGATTTACGGGATGAGAGCACGGGAGATCGACGCTACAACTCACAAAGTCGCAAGTTGCGACAGGAGCTACCATTAAGCCTAGTCGGTGGTCACGCATGGAGGGCATTGACAAGGGAAGGAGATATACCCTTATCGTGGATTCAGGTATTGTAGGATTGGAGAAAGAGGAGTCAAATTCTTCGACTCACGAACCCCTGAAATTGCAAGTTGCAAAAAGTGACTTTGGGTTAGGCCCTTGGTCATAGCGTTGTGGTCACTTGGGGAGAGAGGTGGATCTTGCGCCTAGTGTTGTTCACATAGGGGAGTTCTGAAAGGACCTATGGATCGATAACTGGAGATTCTAGCAGGGAGTAAAAAAGAGCCGCTTCGGCTTATAAAAGAAACTTAACGATCCTTAAGACCGGGAGGTCACGCAGAGGCTCTGTCGAGGCAGAGGTGGCATCTGCATCAAGTGTGGTATCAAAGATATACTTTGTTTGTATATCACAGGCAGAGAGAGGAGATAAAAGGAGCACTCTGATACACTGCATTGAGTGGTATCAGAGCGAGACTTCATCTGTAAATTTCAGGTGAAGTGAAGAGGAGAAGAAGACAGTCAGGAGGACTGTAGGAGAAGCTGAAACACTCAAGGGTGCAGAGTGATAGCAACAGATTTTCCAGCAGGGTAGACAAGGACAACGGTATGGCTACTAAACGCTATACGAGTGCTAGAAAGAAATACCTAGAGCTGATGAGCGAAGCTGAATGGGATGAATAACTCACTAAGATGAACACGAGGATGGATGAACTTGCATTGGAGATGCAACAGAATACCAGGTAAAGATGGGTATATGAATGGCCCATGAAGACAAAGATAAAATGGCCAGTCAAGCAGTTGATGGTCATAAGACAATGTAGACTATTAAGAGGGTGGTTAAGGGGTTCATATATGTGAGCCAGAGACTGGGAGAAATCTCAGTGATGTTGAAGATGAATTGGGATCAGCAAAAGATCTCAAGGATTATCAAGAAGACAACTAGGGAATTCCCAATTGCCAGGTGGGAAAAGGGTTGATATCATTGCAAGATCTCACAGACTGTCATGAGGATAGTCAGGGAATTTCACATTTCCAGGAGGACAATGATATGAGGTCACTACAGGATCTCATAGATTGCTAGGAGGGCAGCAAGAAAATCTCTATTTTCCAGGTGGGAACAGGGACAGAGATGAGACTATATGAGGGTCTCATAAACTCATAGGTGAGTTTGAATCAGCCTGAGGAGCTGACAGAAGAGGAAGGTCTGAGGAATCTTCTAATGATTGGGGGAATTCAAATATTCCTACCATTTTCCCAAGAGGAGGCAAAAATCTGTGTTGCCGATGTTGAAATAGCAACAACAGAAGAAGGACAGCTAGCTGATATTGTCAGAGAAGAATTGGAGCAAATATCTGAGGCTGCCCAAGATGAAGAAGGGAATGAGAATTCTAAGGAATGGCTCAATACTTTTAGCCAGGAAGTTGAGGAAGCTACAACACTGAAGCTGACAGCAGAAGAAGCCGAAGAGAAGGCAGATAGATTGTTCACTCCATGGGAGATGGAGTTGGAGATGCTGGAGGATTGGCTGAACAATCCAGAGCCAGCAGGAGAACTGGTAGAAGTTGAGCTGTCAGAGAAGGTGACTGAACATCAGGTTAGTCAAGGGGAGACTGTAGAGCTGAAGTCTGCAGCAGATTGGACACTCAGTGCCACAGAAGATGAAAAATATGGCATGGGAGATCATGATGATCTACCCATTTTCCGAAAATGAATGATGCTGAGGAGA
>JASDQU010688993.1:0-26896 GCA_032191745.1 Picea mariana
TGTCCATTGCTCCTGGAGCTTGCGGCCTCTGTCTATCTTGCTGTTGCAGTCTTCCTGTATGGTGCCGCGACCTGCTGAGGAAGTGTTCTTTGCAGTTGAGGGTGCCGCTGTCTGTTAAGGGGATTGCTGAGTGCCACATTATGGCTGCTGCATCCTCCTTGTGGTGACTGTGATCTGTTGTCCCATTTATGTGAATGTTGGGGAGTGCTGCGGCCTCTATATCTGCTGAGGGGTGACTGTGATCTTACTTGCTGAGGGTGCCGCTTTGTCTTTTGTTGTGTGTATGCCTTACCTATCTCAGCCGTGGGGTTTTTCCTGTTAGGGTTTGGGCTTTTGTTTTGGTTCCAATAAACCTAACTTAGTGGCATGAAATTTCCTTCTCTTCTTTGGCATATAAGGATCATTCAATGATCTTTGAAATGAACCTTTAACTGAGCATAACCTTAAGGATTGATCTCTACTGTGGCCTTGTTCTATCCTCTAAGGTAAGGCAGGTACCAGGTATGTGTTTCTTACCTTTTCTCTTAAAGTTTAGAATTGTGTTGTTTTCTGTTTGAGCACAGTCATTGTTTACTCTCAGAACTTATAGATCTGCTGTTATATAAGATCTGTAGTTATACTTGGAAGAGTCTTTGCATCTCTGTTTGCTTTAGAATCAATTTAGAGATCTGTTGTAGATCTACTGTTAGAGATCTCTGCCGTTATATATTTAGAGGGTTTGTATATCACTGTTTACTACAGTATTAAATGAGCATTGTCTAAACAGCTTTAAGATCTGTGATTTATTAATGTGTGTCTTCTTCTACTGTCACTGCTTTCTATAGATCTATTTATATATGCTGTCTATGCTTCAGATCTAAGGTGTTTTGCTTTGAAATAAAAAAAAAGTGACCTCTATCTGCATTTTACCCTAAAATCTAACAGTACGACCTGTATGGCCTGCACTATTTCGGCCTTGTACGACCTGCACTTCAACTGGCTGGTATGGCCTGTACGACCTGCACTATTTTGGCCTTGTACGATCTGCACTTCAGCTAGATGGTACGACCTAGTTGGCTGAGGTAGTTTGGCCCAGATTTGGCCTGCTTCTTTCAACAGAAAATGCCTAGAAAACGGCCTCATGTAACCTGCTGTCTTTGGCTTGAGTTTGGCCTCCCTTTGCTGCACAAAATGGTCCTTAGTTGACCTCCACTGGCTGCTCCAAACTAGCCCAGAACTCGCCCTTTGCCTCAATTGCTAGCTCACTTCTTCTCTTGCCCAAGCGCCCCTCTTCCTCTCACTTGCTCAATCTCACAAACAAGAATGCATGTCTTTCACACCCTCATCCTCTTCCTTTATCTCATCTTTAGCCACCTTTTTTGCCTTGATTTGTGTGCCAATTCAACCTCCAAAGCTCCAAGGAGGTGCGCCCCCCTTGGCTTGACCCCACAACCCACTCACAAGCTCATGAGGTGCACCCCACTAGGTCTGGGCCCCACAATCCACTCAAACCATAATTTTTTTTTTTACAAGCCTAAGTTAGACTTAGGCTAAGATAATAAGGCTGATTTGGGTTGTTTTATGTGTCCATCAACTAGCCTAGGACACATAGGCATAGTTGAGACACCTTTCGAGCTACAAAAAACTAACACTCCCTCTTAGCGAGGGAGGTGTCTCCACCCAGATCAATCTCTGATCCCATCAAATCTATTGCTGCTGCTATAGCTGCTCCCTCTGAACTGGAAGACCCTCCTACTATCTCTACTGCCCTCTGATTTGATGTCCTGATCTGCTCATCCATCAACGTCAAGTCATACCAGCTGACAGTCTTGGATGAGGCCATTCGTCCACAAGACTCAACCATTGACACTGATCTCTGATCCAATATCTCATTGGACCCAACTACAGGCTGTCCCAACACCCTGTACATCTTACCCGTGCTGATACCAAGCCTCACTGTTGCATCCAAGGTCACTCCCTTTGAACGTCGAACATCACTTTATACCCCTTATCTTCCAGAACTAATACAGATAACAAGTTGACCTTCAACTATGGTACAAATATCATCTCATCCACCTCCAGAGAACCACCTGACTCTAGCTGGAATTTGACACATCCAACCCCCTTTACTGCATGCATGGTGTTGGCCCCACTACCCACATGCGAGTCTGAGCCCGTCTCTGAAACACAAAGGAACATCGATCTCATTCTTGTCATATGGTGAGATGATCCACTGTCCATGAACCATGCCCTACTGTCCTACAACTCTACAAATCTGATGCTGCTCGAAAGAGAGGCAACCAAAGAAAAATCCTCCTCAAATTTCTCCCCGCGAACTTATCTATCTCAGTAGATGTTGAGATTTCCATCTTTGCCTTCTTCTTCTTCTTCTTCTTGGGACACTGGCTAGCATAGTGGCCAGTCTCGTGACATGCAAAGCATTTCACTTTTCCCATGTCTTTGGAACCTCTCGCTCCACTGCTCTTCTTCGCATGAAGAGCCACATTCTCCTCCTCTTTACTCTTTGGCTGGCTAGCCTAAGTGGCATCAACTCTTAGCTCCTCCTGGGTGAAGTCATCCCATAACCTCTCCCAATCAGGGAGTTTATCCCGATCCACCACTCCCCAGACAAATACTTCCCACTGTTTGGGGAAGCCATTCAAGGCTGTCCTCACCAACTCAGTCTCGTCCATGGTCTCTCCCGTAGCTGCCAATTCATCTCTGATCTGAGTGAACTTTGTGAGGTAAGTAACCACTGACTCTCCCTTGGCCATCTTTGTGCTTCTCAGCTTCTCTCTGAGCAACATCTTCCTGCTCTGGTTATCAGACTGGTGCAACTTTACTAGGGCCTCCCACATATCCTTGGCTGTCTTCTTGCCAGATAGGTGAGGAATAATGTGGTCTTTGACTCCATCCACAATTATTTGCCTTATCTTCACATTCTTCTTGAAGTGGGTTGCTTGTTGTGCTGAATCAACTCGGAGTACAACCTTTCCTTTAACAAACTCTGACAAGCCATGCTCCTCCAACAACAAACCCATTCACTCCCTCCATGGACTAAAGTTTGAGGCGCCCTTCAGCCTGTCTTCATACCTTAAACCTGGACCAACCATAATCAACTCCTCTGACTCACCCACTTTTTTTGGTCACACGTCCCACTTGTTGATTTACCCTTCCTAGTCTGCACAACAAGCCACTTGGCTCCTTCTATACTTAGAGACTGCGCTCTGATACCATGTTGAACTTTCCTATAACTCAGCATTGAAATTATTGCCAATAATTTAACTTAACCAGAAATTATACTTGCTGATATAAAATCTGAAATTATGCAACTAACCTACAACTGAGTTATAAATCAGAAAATCGACAATATAAGCATACATAGAACCAAGCATAAAAATTGGACAACACTAGATGTACCCTGGAAACCCCAGTGTGGGGAAAACCAGCTAAGAGGGGGCTTTATTATGGGCTTTCAAGAGAAATTACAGCATCAGAAAAATAGAAATTTCTTACAGAAATTCCCAGTAACCTTCCTCTCTTCCCTCAACTCAAAACAACCTAGCAAATTTGCTGTATAGCCCAGCTACAACAGGCCCAGTACGGCCCAACAAGTACAACAGGTGTACGACTTGTACAACCTGGACTATTTCGACCTGTGTACGACCTGCACTTCAACTGGCTGGTACGACCTGTGTACGACCTGGATGGATGAGGTAGTTTGGCCCAAATTCGGCCTGCTTCTCTCAACAAAAAATGCCCATAAATTAGCCTCCTGTAGGCTTCTTTCTTTGGCCTGAGTTCAGCCTCCCTTTGCTACACAGAATGGTCCTTAGTTGACTTCCATTGGCTGCTCCAAACTAGCCCAAAATTTGCTCTCTGCCTCAGTTGCTAGCTCACTCCTTCTCTTGCCCATGTTGATTTTTCAATAGGCAAGGCTTAAGCATGAAGTTCATTCCATCTTTAGCATTTTACTTAAACCATAAACAATTTGTTGCTGCAACCAAGATCACAAGAAGAAACACCATGCACAAGTACACAAGAAGTATCCTGGGAAACCCTTCTCAATAAGGGAAGAAAACCCAGCCAATCCTTTGCTATATTCTTCAAGAGAAAGACCTCCACCACCAAAAAAACCTAGCACACAAAAGGGTGCTCACAAACCCTAGAAGACTAGTGCCCAAGAGAGGTGCGCACTTTTCCCAAGAAGATGTACTTGCTGAAATTTACAAACTCACACTTGAGATATGATTCCTCAATGGGGATTTTACCTTTACTTATATTAGACTGAACCTATCAACATAAGTGTCTATTGGCACAACAGGGCCGACCTCAATAACTCAGAATATAATTAATAATTACCAGATTAATTATCTTTTACATTAAGGTGGGGCCGCCCTGTACCCTTTACATTAGAATTAGGGTTACAGGTAAGTCTCACTCTTGAACAATATAGCAAGCGATCTCATACACCCACTAGTGCTCAGCTACTAGGGGCACATCCATAGGGATGTCCATATCTCTATCTCACTGCGTTTCACAAGAGAACCACACTCACTAGTGCTCAACCACTAGGATCACGTTCACCTGTGCTCATCCACAGGCACGTCCAACTTAGTAGATCTTCTTTCCCATTGCATTACACAGGAGAGTCATTTGGAGTTCATCATCTCAACTCTCTGCTCAGAGGAGGCTAATACATCATTTTCATCTCTGTCTCAGAACGATGCACCCAACTCATGGGAATTCACATGTTCACCTGTGCTCAGCCACATGCACGTCAATCTCAGGAGATCTTCTTTCGCACTGTGTTACATTGGAGAATGATTTGGAGTTCTTCTCAACTCTCTGTAAGGAGGAGGCCAACACAACGTTCCAGTTTTGTCTCAGATAGGAACCACACACCCAACTCATGGGCTCTCTCTCAGGTCGACTCAATCAGTTAGTGTCCTGGAGGATGTCTCACGTAGCTGTAATCATCAACACTCCCTCTCAGCTAGGGAGGCATTCTCCATTAGACCAAGTCTCGCACGAAAGTACTCGAACTTTGTCTTGGCTGTAGTCATCAACACTCCCTCTCAACAAGAGAGGTATTCTCCACCAAGCCAGTTTGGTGAAGATGTTTGCAATCTGCTCGTGTAGGAAGGTACTGCACGTGTACTGCTTTCCTCTGCATCATGTCTCTGAAAATGATATTTTATCTTAACGTTTTTCGATCTATCATAAAACACAGGGTTCTCAAAGAGTTTCACACAACTCTGGTTATAATCATAGAATCCATCTCATGATTAAGTAAATCTGTTAGAAGCTTATGAAGCCGCACTACTTCGCACACTCAATGATATATACTCGGCTTCTGTGGTACTCAAGGCCACAAAGCTTTGTTTTCTATTGCACCATTAAACCATGGCAAAACAACAACCAGATGTGCTCTTTCAGTCCACTCTACTTTCTGTCCATTCTGCATATCCCTGCAAACTCAAGTCTTCATTGGAGGCATATCTCAGGCCATACCTAACTGTGCCTCGTAGATATCTCAATACATGTTTTGCTGCTGTCCAGTGAGTCTGTTTTGGTTGACTCATGGAATGGCCAAGTACATTCACTGCATAGTATGAATCAAGTTTGGTGTTAACCAGATACATCAGTGATCCAATCAGCTGTGGATCAATCTCGTCTGAATCATCATTATTCATTTTCTTCAAATTTATCACCATGGATTTGCATTCTGTCATACTGAACTTCTTTAATATTCTCACTGTATATTTTCCTTGACTCAGGAAAATCTCATCGGTCCTCTGTCATACTTCTTGTCCCAAGAAGTAGTGCATCATACTCAGATCCTTCATTTCGAAATCAGAAGTCAAATCTTACTTGTATCTAACAACAAGGCTTTCTGAATAAGTCATCAAAATCAGGCTCTTGTCACCAACACTGTAATAATATAGGTTTGGATCAACAATACTTTTGCTGAAACCCAAACTCATCAAGAACCCATTCTTTTGATATAGTTTCCAACTCATGGATGGTAGTACGGATGGAAGTGTACTGGGCTTACTGGATCAAGTGTCTCATCATAGACAACTCCCTCTGTTTGTGAGAATCCTCTGGCTATAGATCTCGCTTTGTATTTCTCGACACTTCCATCAACTGCATGCTTGATCTTATAGATCCACTTGGAAGTCACCACAAACTTCCTTTCTGGTCTTTGAACAATATCTTATACATCATTCTTTAAGATATACTGGTATTCTTCTGTTATGGCATCTTGCCATACCTGTTCTCTTGTTGCTTCTCCAAGTCAAGGAGGCTTAGAATCAATAAAGTGGCTCATGACTGAAGGATAGCTTGAAAGTCTCTTTTTGCTTTCTCGGGATGTGCCATGAGGGGCTTGTATGTTCCTCTGCTTCCTGCAGAGTTTTGTCGAGGCTAGACAGGCCTTTTATGCCTTACTGCAATATCTCTGGGCATATCAACTGGAGCAACTGGATTGGCTGGAGTACTGTCTGTCTCCCTATGAACTGTTGAAGAGGGAGAAGGCATTGTCTCTTCCTTCTTTTTATTTTGTTTTGACTCCCTCTGAGTCAAGTAACTCTCTCTGAAGTCTGAAGGATGGAAGTCTTCTTTTATTTGCTTGCTAGATCTTTTATGTCTTTTTGACCAGCATAATAATCAATCAATAAGATTTGGACTCCCGTACCAGGGATAATGGTCCATTCACGAGGGCTCCTACACTGGAGATAGTACCCTTCATTTATTAAGAATGCAATCAATTAATGATAAAACAATTTACCTGGAATTGTAGTCATGTTCAATTCTGTGTTTGTTTTAGAGAAAGTACTTCTCCTCTCTCTTATCTTCATTCTTTTGGGGTAGATCTGGATCAATGTCAACGGTGGAAGCATATTGTCTTCCTTTCTTCCTGGTTGGACAATTTCTTGCATAGTGCCCATATTTGTCACATCTGAAGCATTGAATCTCTGAAACATCTCTTCTCTGATTATGACCTGAGGCTGATGGAGACTTCTCATCTCTGAATGTTTGTCTGAAGTTTCTTTTGAATCTTCCTCCTTTCTTTGTATGAAGCGCAAGAGCATGGTTTTCATTAGGGGAGTCTTCCACTCCTCTATTTGTAAGTCTAAGTTTTTCTTGAGTACAGTCTGTCCACAGACAATCAAAGGTTGGTAACCTTTCTCTTCCACTGATGCTTTGAAGAAAAGGTTCCCAGTGTTTTGGAAGATTGTTGAGAGTAGATAAGACAAGTTCTCTGTCAGACATGATTTCTCCAATGGCACCTAGCTGTTCTTTGATTTCTGATATTTTCATAAAGAAGCTAGCAACTGTATCACCTTTCGTAATCTTGGTACTTTGAAGTTGGCCTTTTAAGGTAAGAGCTCTGAGGGTGTTGTCACTTTCAAACATATCTTTCAGTGCTTCATACATTTTATAAGCTGTTTTTAGGTTGGCAATACGAGGTAGGAGATGATCTCTTACTGAGTAGATGATTATTTTTCTTGCCTTGACATCTTCTTCCCTTCTTATTTCCTTCTCTTCATCGGTAGCTGTATCTGGTAAAGTTTTTGTTACCACATTCAAAAGGTCATCTTCTTCAAGGGTGACCTGAAGCCTTGACTTCCAGGAGCTGAAGTTGCTTGATCCATCAAGCCTATCTTCCACTAAAGTTCTGTTCTTCATTTTTTTGGATTTCTTCACAAACTCTCGCCAGTTGGACTTAGAAAACATAATGGTTAGGTTGGACTAGTAACCTTAGGTTTTGTTGGGCTTATGACTGCCAACAATAAACTTTGAGTGTCACAACAATACTTGTTGAGCTGAAATGTTTCTTCAAGAAGTTGCACAAACCCTAAGATCAAGATTTTGCAGAAAATTTCGGAACCCTAGAAACCCTACGACCAAAAACTCAAAATCCTCGGAAATTCACTTTGAAGATCTTTGGAGGTGCGTTGAGGAAGGCCGTACGCCTTTGTCTAGGTTTTAGCCCCAACGTCCACGTGTAAGGTGCTGAAAAGGCCAAACAAATGAGGGCCATACGAATTTCTGCAGAAACCTTAGAGGCCGTACGAAACTGCAGAAGGAGGACTGATTAGCTTTTAAGTGCTTGTGCAGGGGTTCTTCAAGACCTATGCTCTGATACCATGATGATTTTTCAATAGGCAAGGCTTAAGCATGAAGTTCATTCCATCTTTAGCATTTTACTTAAACCATAAACAATTTGTTACTGCAACCAAGATCACAAGAAGAAACACCATGCACAAGTACACAAGAAGTATACTGGGAAACCCTTCTCAACAAGGGAAGAAAACCCTGCCAATCCTTTGCTATATTCTTCAAGAGAAAGACCTCCACCACCAAGAAAACCTAGCACACAAAAGGGTGTTCACAAACCCTAGAAGACTAGTGCCCAAGAGAGGTGTGCACTTTTCCCAAGAAGATGTACTTGCTGAAATTTCCAAACTCACACTTGAGATATGATTCCTCAATGGGGATTTTGCCTTTACTTATATTAGAGTGAACCTGTCAACATAAGTGTCTATTGGCACAACATGGCCGACCTCAATAACTTAGAATATAATTAATAATTACCAGATTAATTATCTTTTACATTAAGGTGGGGTCGACCTGTACCCTTTACATTAGAATTAGGGTTACAGGTAAGTCTGACTCTTGAACAATATAGCGAGGGATCTCATACACCCACTAGTTCTCAGCCACCAGGGGCACATCCATAGGGATGTCCATATCTCTATCTCACTGTGTCTCACAGGAGAACCACACTCACTAGTGCTCAACCACTAGGATCACGTTCACCCGTGCTCATCCACAGGCATGTCCAACTTAGTAGATCTTCTTTCCCATTGCATTACATAGGAGAGTCATCTGGAGTTCATCATCTCAACTCTCTTCTCAGAGGAGGCTAATACATCATTTTCATCTCTGTCTCAGAACGATGCACCCAACTCATGGGAATTCACTCGTTCACCCGTGCTCAACCACAAGCACGTCTAACTTAGCAGATCTTCTTTCTCACTGCGTTACAAAGGAGAATGATCTGGAGTTCTTCTCAACTCTCTGTAAGGAGGCCAACACAACGTTCTAGTTCTGTCTCAGATAGGAACCACACACCCAACTCATGGGCTCTCTCTCAGGTCGACTCAATCAGTTAGTGTCCTGGAGGATGTCTCACGCAACTGTAATCATCAACAACGCAAGCGCCCCTCTTCCTCTCACTTGCTCAACCTCACAAATGAGAATGCATGTCGTTCACACCCTCAGCCCCTTCCTTTATCTCATCTTCAACCACCTTTTTTGCCTTGATTTGTGTGCCAATTCAACCTCCAAGGCTCCAAGGAGGTGCGCCCCCCTTGGTTGGACCCCACAACCCACTCACAAGCTCATGAGGTGCGCCCCACTAGGCTTGTGGCCCACAATCCACTCAAAACATAATTTTTTTTGCCGCAAGCCTAAGTTAGACTTAGGCTGAGATAATAAGGCTGATCCAAGTTGTTTTATGCATCTATCAACTAGCTTAGGACACATAGGCATAACTGAGACACCTTCTGAGCTACAAAAAACTAACAATGGTGAAATGCATTAAAAACTCTTTGCTTTTCCCTCCTTTTTATAAAGTAGTTGTTGATCTACTTTGTAGATTTTACTGGTTTTTGCTATCATTTTATCCATCTGAAAATATTTTATGATGTAATTAACTTGGAGATGTTGGGGCATGTGAAGCTACTCCAAAAGGGCATGGATTGTTGTAGTTGAATTTTGTTATCTTCACTTGCCAACTTCTTTATAGGATTTTTTTTAAACGTAATTTAGTGGCATCTTTTGTAATCATTGTCAAGTTTTTGTCATATCACATTTTTTTTTTTTTTTTTTTAAACACAAAAATCTCCCTGAAAGTTATGAAATCTAGGTTACCTTTTTCTGATTTTCAAGCTTTGGCATATATATGAATAAGGTCGTTCCACGAGTTGCCTGACATTTCCCCTTGGTTACTTGATGAGGAATTTTAAAAGCTTAACTCAAACATGGGTCTTGTTAGATTCTCACAAGGTATCAAGAGATGTTGAACTTTTTCTAAATAGATAGCACATGTCATATTGAGGGAAATTCAAGAAATCAACTAGGAAAGTAGAGAAAATCCTTCTAATCATTTGGCAAGAATTCAATCCTTTCTCTTTTAAAGGGAGTTGCAATTGTTTGTTATAAAATTTTTAGTTAATTTATTTACTCTAGTTCATCTTTAAAAGCCATGATTTATATTTGTGTCCAAATCATTTTGATTATTAAGGTACACTCTCTTTAAGCCTTCTGATGTAAGATGTAGTCAACTTTGCTACATTTTTGGAAGGTTCCTTGATTCCTTGTATCGATTACTTACTCTACGTTAGACATCAATACTTTTTCCCCTTGGAAATCTAAGGGACACATTAATCCTTTCTGTATCCTTTGCTCCATTTTGGTATGTTTAGTTTTCCTCATAGATGCTCCTCTGAATTTTACATAACTGTGTTTCTTTGTTTGTTTTCACCGTCCTCTATTAATTTCATGTTTTATTTAACAAAATTGGTGGGTTAGCTCGAGTGGTTGAGAGCTGTGGTTTACATGCAAGAGGTCATGGGGTCAATTCTCTGGGCATATATATTGTAGAGATTATTGGGCCTCACTCGATGTCCCCACCAAGTTAGGTTGCCAAAAATTCAACCATCTGGTTTATCTCCCGTACCATCCTCGAAATGAGGGGAAGTACCTGGAGGGTTTCCTGAGATGTGTATTCCATTGAAAAAAAAAAGAAAAAAAATTGGTAATATTTTCTCCTCCTTTGGTTGTACCATGTATGTGCGCTACTTTTTTACTTGTTGGCATAATGAATAAGCAAAGTGCAGATTCCTCATTTGCTCCTCCATCTCTAGTACAAACTCTAAACTACATGGTTGACAAAATGAGTTTCTCTTATGGATGATTTCCATCCTATGTTGGAGACTCTGACAAGTGTTTATGTGCAACAAGTTTCTTTTGAGGGAAATCCTAATTAGTGATGAAGCATGTAGGCTGTTTTCTTATCAAAAGACTTTGGTGTGTTTTCTTTCATCTTCAAAATTTCATTTGTTTCGACCAGTTCAACATTTCATAGCCAGGAGACCTATAGTTTTACATAGAGATTTAGAAGAGAAATGAAAGACTTTATATTCTCACATTTGTTCGACAACACAGGTATTCCAATAGAGGATGAACACCTTCAATAACCACTCATACAACCATATCAAAGATCAACACACCGATGTTTTGACGTGGTAAAACCCCTATGGGGAAACATCCATGGCCCCAATCAACGTGGCTACTTGGAGCAATTTATTAATGCAAAAGAAAAATATTATGGAGAGAT
Organism: Picea mariana; assembly: GCA_032191745.1. Lineage (NCBI taxonomy): Eukaryota > Viridiplantae > Streptophyta > Pinopsida > Pinales > Pinaceae > Picea > Picea mariana. The sequence continues at coordinate 11,393 of JASDQU010688993.1, forward strand.
TTACAAGAGAGTTTCTCACAATCGATCATCGACAAATGACCCTCCATGCTCTTTAAATAGAGATTATGGACCAATCAGGCGTTAAGCCACGGATCAATGTAGTCGTTAAGACCGAGGAGAATATGAACCGTCAGATCACTCTATGTCGGGAACATATCATGACCGTCAGATTACCTAACAACAAATGCATACTAAAGAAACACACTTTTTACCTAACGACACATTTGTTGATGCTTTTTGTAGCATCGGGAGGTATTCCCACTAGTGGCCTTGGTGTTGGGCATGTGGGAATATTTGTTGGCACCACATTGGACTTTTCGTTTGGTGAAAACCCCCATGGAATGAAGCTTGGGGCTTCATGGGCTTGTTGATGGGATTTGGGGGCTTGCTAAGTTGCAGGAAACGCCCCCCCCCTGTTTCCTGCCCCGAAACGGTACGAAACTTCGAAATGGGTACGGTACGGTCGAGAAACACCGCCGACTGTACTGTACGACGTTTCTCGATTTGGAAACGCCGTACAGTATGTTCGACGACGATTCCCGGCCGTACCGTGCTCGTACGGTCGTGTTTCGGCAGATTTCAAAGCTAAATTAGGGAAAAAAAGGGGGCCGTGGGGCCCCCAAATTGCCAGTTAGTTTTAGTAATGGCTTTTTTTACATTCTCCAAAGAGATTAAAGATGATTTTCTGCCTTTTTGTTTTAATTAAAAAAAGAAACTTCTAGATGCATATATATTTTCTGCCTTTATTTTTAAATATATATATATATATATATATATATATATATATATATATTTTTTTTTTTTAATTTTTTTATATACGGCATTTCCCTTGGCGTTTCCATTTTTTGAGGGCATGTTTCGTATCGTCCCGGTTTTGGAAACTCAGAATCGTTTCCCCATTTCGTGCAACTTAGGGGGCTTGTGTTGGGGTTTCACACCCACCAGGAGGAATAAAGAATTCTAATTTAATGTTGAGTTTAGTGGAGGGCTCCTTAGAGTAAGCTTAAGGGCTTCTAAACTCACATTAGACTCCTATAAAAGGAGAGGAGTGTAATGTCCCCACTTTGGGACATAATTGTATTACAGAGTGTTATGATGACCAGAGTAGCCAGATGGAGGTCATAGCGAGTACAGGGGCTATTGAGGGGTATTTTGGGGTTCGACTTGCATCGCTCATCTTATTTCATCATCATGATCCATTCTGCACAACTTGGCTTTGGTTCTGTTGCATTTCGACGATTTCCATGAGTTTGAGTTATTTTGGGTTATAGGTTAATTAAATTCACTAAAGAGGTCATACTGGGCATAATACTTGGAGGAACCTCTTAGTGTAATAACTCATTGGAATCGAGAGGAACAATACTACAGGATAGGATGATGAGAAGTGACTTTCAGTGGCCAGGGAAGCCACAAGGAGAGATAAGGTACTTTTCAGAGGTAAAATGGTTAATTAATTAATTAATAATTAAATAAAGTAAAAGTCACTTTGGAGAGACAAGGTGAGCAGAGAGGATAAAAGAGAGACAAGGGCCTCTATTCTCTCATTCATGTTGTTTATCGTTTGATATCTGGCTTCTTGCTAGTGAGCCCATGCTGTTGGGGGTTTTGACTTAACAAACCCTAGAGATCAACTCGGTGGTGAAAGATCCCACCTATCTTGATCCAAGCTTGGTCACGGAGGTGAAAGATTCCTCCCTCACCATTCTACATCAGATCTACTCAGCTTCAGAGGGGTTCTACACTAACCACAGGTACAGAAAGAGTGAGGGCGCACCATTGAGGGTTTCTGCAAGGGGGGCCACATCTGTAGAGCTAGATCAGTTTGTTTTGGCCAAGGAGAAGGGTTTTTGGAGAATCTAGTTATTGGTTTATCTTTGTAGAAGCCATAGTGCCCTTCTTGGCTCCTCCGGGAGGTATTTCGGTGGAGCATTGGTTTATATTAAGAGTGAGACGATTTCTCCAAGAGGAGGGTGCAACTTTGGAGTGGATCTATTCATGAGAAGGGCCCAAGCCCCATTATTCAGCTGGGGGTCTATTCTATCTTGCTTCTAGACTCCAGATCTACTCTTCTAGAGTGTTTTGCTTGCTATTGGTGCCAAGTAGAAGGAGGGCCGAATTAATTGGTCTTTAGTCATCCAGGAGGGCGCATGCCAGTTAGGGGATTGTTCATTTGGAGGGTCATACCTTCATCGATCATCCTGAGACTTCATCAATGGTGTGACCTTGGCTCGATCTACACTTCCAGTGATTTTTAGAGTGTTTGGAGGCCTCTAGCAGTAGGGCTGAATTATTGGGTGTATTCAGCTTTCCAGCAAGGCGCAAGTTATCCAGTTTGAGGTTTGGCACTTCAGAGGGCAGGAATCTCAGCTTGTTATTCATCTATTGCAGCCAGGTGGCCTTTGGAGGCTTGTAGCTTCTCTTCTTCATCTTGCTTGAGGGTTGTCCTCACATTGCTACTAGCTATATTGTACCAGATCTGCAGATCTATTGTATCAGGGTCTTCTTCTATTTTGAATAATATCAGGTCTGAGGTGTTTTGGGTTATCTCTTGTATTGATTGATCTTGCATCTTGTTGAGGTATGTTCCATTGCTATATTTATGTTGATTATTGCTGCAAACACACATAACAACCATCAGTATAAACCCTAGCGCAACTCCTAAGACTTAAGACTGCAAAGTGTTTGACGAAATGCCACAACTAGAAAATAGTTAAAAATTTCATGAAAAACGCAATGTTCTTGGCATTTTGGCTTGGGAACATTACAAGGAGAGATTGTGACAATCTCATTGTGTCATTATGGAGTTAGCATAAGTGAGTGAGCACTTGTGCTAGGAGGCTTGGTGATTTCAACAAGGGTAATTCTGCAACTTTGGCAAATTTGGTCTAGGGTTATTGGACTTTCTGATTTTTTTGTTTTCATCCAAGGAGAGGCCACACGTGTGAGAGAACAACCACACGTGTGAGGAGAAAGGTACAACCAGGTTGCATGTGTGAGCAGGTCGTACAACTGCATGTGTGAGGGTAAAACATGTTGTACGTGTGAATAGGCCGTACAGTTCACACATGCGATAATCCTTACAAGTCCGCACGTGTGAAGGAGGCAAGATAGGTCCGCACGTGTGATTTTCTGGGCAGTTTAACAGGATTTGTACAGGCTGATGTTAGCAGGTTGTATAGGTGGTCTGCAACAGATTTGTAAGCTGGGAATTTTCCTAGGTATTTTGCTGATATTTTGTGGTTTTGTCCTTAGATTTGGTGTTTTTGTGACTGTTGGGAGGGCTGATTTTTCCCTCAGAAAATTTTGGATTTGACAGTTTACAGAACATAAATTTTGTGTCTCATGTGCTTGGATAATTTCTCTCTGATCTTTGTGTTTTCGCTGCTGTAATTTTCTGTCATAATTTCAGTGTAAAATTATTCAGTGATAACAGTCCTAGGGTTTACTGTTTGGGTCACTTGGAAGTAATTTTCAAATATGAAATTAGTTGCATAAAAATTAACAACATTAGACCAAGTTGATCTTAGCTAACTCCTAAGTGTCTAAATATCCTAACATCCCCCCTTTAGAACAGCTTGAGATGGGATTGAAGGATTTACAAAGACGACATAATAGGAGAAGAAAGGAGGCATTAGAGCCTATCCCCCCTTAATGACAACTTTTTGAACTCCTAACATAGATTGAAGTTTGGAAAACTTCGCTTTTGTAAGAGACTTTGTGAAAATGTCTGCAACTTGATCTTCTGTAGGGAAGAAGAGCACTTTAATAACTCGATCATGAATGAGCTTTATGATGAAGTGCATGTGTATCTCGATGTGTTTGCTGCGCTGATGTTGAACTGGGTCTTTGACGAGCTTGATGACACTTTGATTATCGCACCAGAGGGTGGTTGAATGCTACTACTAGAATTCAAACTCTGAAAGGATCTGTTGAAGCCATAAGGCTTTCTGACTGTTATTAACTGCTGCTCGGTACTTTGCTTCTGTTGAAGAAAGAGCAATAGCCTGTTGTTTCTTACAGGCCCAAGTGACAGGTCTTGAACCAAGGATGAAAACATAACCTGCAGTATACTTTCGATCATCAGGGTCACCGACCCAATCTGAATTAGTGAAACCAACCCATAAAGGAGCCCCCCTGAGCTGTAATGTATCCTGAGCTGAATTGTACCTCGAACATACTGAAGTATCCTTTTAGTTGCTTTCCAATGGCTTTCATGGGGTGTTTGTATATACCGGGCAACAAGACCAACAACAAAGGAAAGATCATGACGGGTATGAGTCAAGTATAAGAGGCTACCAACTAACGGACGATACAAAGTGGCATCAACTTTGGGAGAAGTACAAGTGGCAACAAGTTTGACTCCAAACTCAAAGGGAGAAGGGGCTGGTTTAGAATCTTCCATGTGAAAGCGATGAAGAAGGTCACAAGCATACTTAGACTGGGAAATAAAAAGTTCTTCCTTGGTTTGTAAAACTTGGAGGCTAAGGAAATAGTGCAAATAGCCTAAGTTGGTCATTTCAAATTTCTTCTTAAGGTTGATTTTCACATGGTTTGAAAGTTTAGGGTCACTACCAATGAGGATAAGATCATCAACATAAAGAACAAGGATTATGAGATGGCTTCCTACTTTCTTGGTATAGACATTAGGATCAGAATGGCATCTAGAAAAGGCGATGTCAAGAAGAAAGTTGTTCATTTTGGCATACCAAGCTCAGGGAGCTTGCTTAAGACCATAAAGAGATTTCTTAAGGCGACAAACAAGTCTAGAGTCATTCTGGACATAACTAGGAGGTTGTTCCATGTAGATTTCTTCTTGCAAATCCCCATGCAAGAAGGCGGATTTGACATCCATTTGATGGACCTCCCATTTATGTGACGCTGCAAGGGCTAGAACAAGGTGGATGGAATTCATTTTGGCTACAGGGGCAAAGGTTTCATTATAGTCAATTCCTTCATCTTGAGAGGATCCTTTGACAACTAATCAAGCCTCGTGTCTTTCAACACTTCCATTTGATACATACTTAGTTTTGTAGACCCATTTACATCTGACAAGTTTTCTTCCTTTCAGAAGAGGTACAAGATCCCAAATATCGTTTTCTATTAAAGAACGATCTCTTCATTCATTGCTGTATCCCAATCTAGATGCCCTGAAGCTTCTGCAAATGTCTCTAAATCACGAGTCTCTGAAAATTGAGCCAAAAGAGAAGAGGCTTGCCGGAATTGTCAACGTGTCCGACACTGATCTAAAGGATCACCGACAAGATCACCAGCTGCTTCTTGTGTTGAACGGACCCATCTAGGAAGCGGTGGTGTTGGTGTAGGTTCAGGTTCAATGGACTCATCTGGAGGAAGGTGAGGAGGCGGAGGTGGATTTTCATCCTCATTGTCATCATCTGAAGAAGAAGAAACCAGAATAGGAATAGAAGAAGGCACAAACGCCGAAGATGGCTCGTAGGCTGCAGAAGGCACAAACGCCGAAGATGGCTCGTAGGCTGCAGAAGGCACACAAGCTGAATTATGTTTGCAGGCCAAGAAATTTTCATCAAATTTAACATATCCTCTAATAATAATTCATTACAATGAGGTTGAAGAAGTCTGTAACCTTTGACATCTTTAGAATAACCAACAAATATACACTTCTCACTTTTAGGTTGCAATGCTTTCCTTTTCTCATCAGGAATGTGAGCCCATGCTACACTGCCAAATTCACAGAAGTGACTTTCATCTGGCTTAATTTTATTCCATGCTTCTTTCAGTGTTATATTTTTAAGAGCCTTTGTGGGAGTGCGATTTACTATTTAATTTGCACAATTAATGGCTTCCGCTCAATACTTTAGACTTAATCCCTTAGATTGGATCATAGAATTAACCATTTCTTTTAATGTGCGGTTTTTTCTCTCAACAACACCATTTTGCTGTGGTGTATATGGAATAGTGTGTTGCATTTGGATGCTCTGTGCAGTGCAATAACTTATAAAATGATTGTTCACATATTCGCCTCCATTATTTGTTCTTAACCTTTGAAGTTGATGACCAAATTGTTTTTCTACAAGGGCCTTGTAGGCCAATAACTTAACAAAAACTTCACTCTTAAGTTTTAGGAAGTAAACCCAAGTGCATCTGGAAAAGTCATCAATGAAAGTTAAGAAATACTTGCACCCAAAAAAAGTAGGAGAAAAAAGTGGACCACACAAGTCACTGTGAACAAGTTGCAAATGGGTCGAGGTGTGCCAAGAGGTAGATTTGTCAAAACTGTCTCGATGATGTTTGCCGAGAACACAATCGACACAAACACCATCTTTGTAAGAAACAAGAGGAAGACTAGTCACCATCTGTTGATTACATAGTTGCTGTAATGGCCGATAGTTTAAATGACCAAACTGCTCATGCCAAAGTTTGCTCAAGTCATCGCTATGAGCAACAAAAACTGATAGTTAAGATGATGACCCAAAGGTGTCAAACTTGTACAACCTGGTAATATCGTTAGCAATTCCAGTTGCGAGAACATGCGTAGGATCTTTTAGATCCTTGATTACAACTTGGTGAGGTGAAAACTCTATGGTTTACCTTCCCCTGATTGAGTGATTTGACATACTGATAGAAGGTTGCAGGAAAGACTTAGAACACATAATACATCATTGAAATGACCATTATCTACCTGAACTGTTCTGGACTCTACAACACTAAGAGATCTATCATCACCGACAAATATTTTCTTGGTGTTACATTCATTAAGAGCAGAAAATATGGCTTTATCCTTAGCCATATAATAAGATGCTCTAGAAGCAATAAGCCACTCTTCAGAAGAAGTAAAAGTTGCATTGAAGGAGAAACCAGAAGCAGAAAGTGCATGTCCATGAGAAGAAAAAGAAGAAGTAGAATCAATATTGATGTTGTGCTTCTTTATTGTTGCTTCTAAAATTGCCATCTTCTTAAAACATTTGGACTCCTCATGACCATCTTTCCAACAAAAGTTGCAATGTCTGTCACCAGTCTTCTTACTTTTATATTGTGCTCCTTTGTCACCATTAGGAGCGGAAGCTAGCTGAGAAGGTTTGGGACCCTTGTTTTGCTTGTTGTTGTGGCAGGGATGTTGCTTCTTGGGATTCTTGGATTTATCTTTTTGCTGAACTACTAAGGCTTTGGTGGATGTACTTGTAGTGCTAATCAATCCAAGTTGCAGAAGCTTATCTTGCTTTTGAATCAGAGCATCACAAAATGATTCAAGAGAGGTTTTTTTATAAGCACTCCCTAGAGCTTATTTGGTAGCATAAAACAAAAATCGAATATGCACTACCAAGCTTAGCAAGAATAACATATATGCATCAATCTTTTGGCAGACCTATTATGCATTCTATACATAAAAGTCTAGTGTTTTGAACTTAGATAAATAATCTTCAATTTAAGGAAAATCATTTGGACTTAAGGTCATTAACTGATTCTCCAATTGGTGGGCTCGAATAATATTTTGTTTACCAAACACAGTTTCAAGCTTTGCTCAAGCATCATCAGGGTCATCAATTCCTTGAATGTGAAACCTTAAATCAAGAGAGATGGACATTTCGATTAGTCCACGTGCTTCGTCATTCTTATTGGCCCATTTGACTTTCTTTTCATCATCAGTGGGTTCTAGTTCTTTTCCCAAGGTAATTCAGTACAATCCTTTACTTCCTAATACATCCTCCTTATGGGATTTCCATGAGAAGTAGTTGGTATTGCTAAGCAAAAGATCACTGAGAAATGCCATATTAAAATATGTAGAAAAATATGAAACTAATGGTATGGGTGGAAAGATCTTGAAAAAATAGGTTGTTTAAAAAAATGGCAACGAAAACGGACTTTGTATGTGAAAGTTATGCCTTTTGAAAAAATGTATAAACGGTAATCAAAGAGCCACATGGCAAGTAGAAGTTGGTCCACCTGGTGATACTCCTCCTAATTGTGCCTATAAGCTCACTTTCAAATAAGTTATTTATGAAGTGACCCACTTTTATTGAATAAGCGAGAATCACTTTTATAATGAAGCTACTTTGTAAATAAAAGTTGCATGCAAAATAACTTAAAATAAAATTTTAACATTATTTAATAGCGATTCACTTTTATAACTTAAGTGAAATGCACTTTACAATGAATGCATGAACTTTTTCAAAAAAAAGTAACAAAAAAAAGACTTGAACACAAGACCTCTTACTTAATAAAGAAACTTTTAACCAAGTGAGCTAGTGCAAAACATATTATATTGTTTAGAAGGAGGATTGGCGGTGTTGTTGTTGTGGAAGATGGCCTTGGAGAGCGTGTTAAAAAAAACTATTTTCATACACAATTTTTTTTTGCTTCTCGATGACAACAAGGTTAGATCTCGATTAGCTTATCCGGAAAATGCAAATTTTCCCTCTATTTTTGATTTATCGAGATCGCACAGAGCACACGACAAAGAGCATACACAGACAAGAAAACCCTCTCTGCTCTATTTCTGATTTGTCAAGATTACACAGAGCGCAAGACAAAGAACATACGCAGATCGAAAAGAGTAGCAACCCGAGAATAAAAAGCAAAAAACTGAAATATTACCTCTGCAAAAATTTGTAAAGGGCGTATTCAGGCTTTATACCTCCGGATTCGACTGAAATGGCTGTATCTTGGGCAAATGGAAACCTTTTCGAGTGAAACGAAAGGAATTCCTAATTGAAATGAGCGCTCCAGATGCAATTGAAATGTACAAAAATGGCAGAAACGAGAGATGCGCCAACACGGCTTCACGATCTCGATCTCGATCTACAACGGGAATGGGTCTTCAAATGCGCTCTAATAGCATGTTCGACAACACAGGTATTCCAATAGAGGATGAACACCTTTAGTAACCACTCACACAACCAGATCAAAGATCAACAGACCGATGTTTTGACGTGGTAAAACTCCTACGTGGAAACATCCACGACCCCAACCAACGTGGCCACTTGGAACAGTTTATTAATGCAAAAGAAAAATATTACAGAGATATTTACAAGAGAGTTTCTCACAATCGATCATCGACAAATGACCCTCCATGTTCTTTAAATAGAGATCATGGACTAATTAGGTGTCGAGCCACGGATCAATGTAGCCGTTAAGATTGAGGAGAATATGAACTGTTAGATCACTCTATGTCGGGAACATATCGTGACCGTCGGATTACCTAACTACAAATGCATACTAATGCATCCTAAAGAAACACACTTTTTACCTAATGACATAGAACAAGTTGATCTTAACCAACACCTATGTGTCTAAATATCCTAACAACATTTCCTTGAAAAGAGATGAGTTGCTAGTGGGTTCGTATATCTGTCATTTATCTTCTTTTGATCAGCTATGGGAAGGGGAATGTGGGGAAATTGTACAAGAAACAAGCCAGCACCATATGGCAATTTCACACATATTTACATCTCATAACCTGTCATCAATATCTTCAATTAACAAGAGCATCAGTCAAGTTAGGTACTAGGAAGCCTATTTTGATGTTGTATAATTGGTCTCAAAGGTAGCATAACTATATTTACTAAGATTGGCTCTTCAAAAAGATAAAAGATAAGAAATTTCTTAACTTTTGATGTTTCACTTTTAGACATAACTTCTTTTGAAGATGAAGTAAACTGTCATATTAAGAAGACTTGTTCTGGCAACAGAATAAAAGCAATGCATTATAGGAACCCTTGAATAAGACATATGTCATTATTTTTTAACACTCATGCTATTATAACTTTGTTCAAAATTTGAGTTTATATGTCCATTCTTCTAATAGTGCTTGAACCTCCTTTGAATGTTAGTAACACATCGTCAGGTAATATTGCCTTTAGATCATTTGTAGGCTACAAGTCTTTTCTTCTTGTGCTACAATTTTCTTGAAACTTGTGTATTATAGCATTTTTATATTTTGAATATTTTTTAAGCAGAACATTCAGTGACCTCTAAGTTTATGCATTTTAACAGTTTGAGATGAAAGCAGCTCATGATTCCTAATACAGATGTATTCTATTTCTTTTGTGATTTGCTTGCCATTGATATTTCCCTTAGGAATGCAGGAAAACTACTTACTATTCTGTTCACTGGATTCAATCTTATAGCCAGGGAGAAAGCCATGGTGGTTAATTTGGAATTTATAAAGGCCATTGTTACTGCTGAAGAGGTCTTCTTGCTTGATCCTTTGAACCATGCTGTTCTTCCATTTGTGGATCAACTCAGGCAACAACTTCCTCTCAAAAGCCCATCAAGAATTCGGGAAAGCCATCATACAGATCAGCAAGAAAGACGTGGCACCTCCGCCACAACTTCACCTGGACAGTGGCTGCCTGTCCCAGAAGCAGCAGAAGGGCTGCAACGTGAACTTCCTTTCGAGTTCCGTGTGCTGGAAATAGCTTTGGAGGTGGTTTGCACCTACATGGACTCAAATGTTGCAGAACTTGAACGAGAGGCTTATCCTATATTGGATGAACTTGCCAGAAATGTTAGTACCAAAAACCTTGAGCGCGTGCGGAGCCTGAAAAGCAATCTCACTCGTCTCCTTGCTCGGGTCCAGAAGGTAACCTTGACAGTTTTGATGGTTGTTTACCGTTGTATAAATTCATCGTGTGTTATATGCACTAACTTTATGAGGGGAATAAATGTGTGGAAATAAATATTTTGGTCATCTTTGTGGGAGATCCATTAGGTGATTCATGGTTGTCTTCTTGGTAGAGATTCAGAATGAAAATGAAATAGAAGCTAAGAATTCAATAAACAAATATATAGATCAAATATAAGAATCCAGGGTCATGGGAGCGAGATCGATGAACGTTGTATCTTATGGAGTCAATCGGAGGACAATGGGTGGAGCTGGCACACTATTGAAATATTGATAATCCAAATGTTTATATTCTTGCTAGCAACAATAAGGAGCTTATAATTTTGCAGATTTAAAATTAGATTTGTTCTGCTCTATATATTACAATTTTCATAATTTACAATGCTCTAAGCCTCCAACAGGGTTTGGCTGCATTGAGTGGCTACCAAGAGTGAATCTCCTATGCTTGCACTGTATGGTTGCCTGTTGGGACTCTCCTTACTTCTTCCCTGTTCTTGTGATATAAACCTGTATAAAGTGGTTCATGTTACAACTATTGTGATTAATCTCTTGGTGTGTTAGTGTATCTATTTATTTTCAAATTTATATTTTGTTTTCTTTGTTTTATAGAATAAAATGCTTCCTTTGACTATTCTGCTGGCTTAGAGATCAAGCTAGGTCTAATTAAAGATGTTGCAGATCCATGTTACTGGGAGCGTCCTCCTAGGGGCTGCTCCCACTGCGGAATCATGCTCTGAGCGGGAGCGTCTAGGGAGTGCTCCCAAAAATCGGGAGTGCGGGGTTCCCTAGCATGCTGCCTGCCACTGTGGGGCGCATGACGCTCCCTAGGATGTTCTCGGAGCCGGGCGCTCCCTGGACGAATTGAACCTTTTGATGCATGATATTGTCAAGCATAAACAATGTAAATGGATTAATGATTTGTACAAGAGAGGGAAGAAGCTCAAATTTTTCATCGGGCATACAAGGGTCAATTACTTTTATGGCACTCCCTCTAGGTTGCAGCTACTTAAGATCACAAAGACTAGATTTGGTAGCTATTTCCTCACCTTTAGGCGCCTTTTGAGGGCGAGATGGCATATTTTGTAAACATAACTATTTGGTCATGTTGACAGTTGGTGGATAACCTATTTCATTCCATAAGTTAATGGTCTACTTCCTATTGTATGGCTTAAAAAATTGTATCTTTGTTTGTGATTGCTAGATGGTTGATCTTCAAATGATTAATCATTAATGTACTATGGATGATATTTCTAACTTCATAATAATGTAGTATTTATCCACACATAGCACAAATATGCATGTTTTCATATATTCTGAAACTACTTTGCCATTTTGCATGTTTTTTTTGAATATAAATGCATTATAATATATAAAAATATATATATAAAAAAAGGCTCCCGGGCTGCTTCGCTCCTCAGGTTTTTTGGGAAATGGCACTCCTGCTCCCACTCTGCTTCCACACTCTAGCAACTATATTGCAGATCAGCAGAAGAGAATAGCTCTTATATGCACTTTTGAACCTTCAGAGATGCTCTGTTTCAGGTTGCATGGTTATAGAATTAAGGGCCGTGCTGGATGAAAAAGTCAAATTCAACATGCATGATGCCAAATTGATGCTGACTTTGTGCTTCATCAGGATCAGATTTAGTGTATGCATGATTGGATTGAATATCTGATTTAAGTGGATCGATTTAGTATGAAGGTGAGTATAAAATTAGCTGTTCTAGATGGTCAGTTTAAAGTGGCATGGAATCAAAATTAGAAGGAACGAGCTGCACTGGTTTAAAGATGAGTTTAATGTTTTCAAAAGGGAAAAATTCACATGTTCAGGTCTCCAACTCTGCTCTGATGTCCACACTACTGTTAACGAGGTATAGGGTGCATTAGCCATTAATCTATTTTATGTGCGAAAAGGTCTTCAGATTGGTGCGAAGTCAGTGCTACCTTTGAGGGATTTGTGATCTATTGTGGGAAGGCTAAAATCAGTGCTATTTTGAGGCTTAAAATAGAGTTATTTGAAGTTGGAGAATAGGGTCTGCAAGTTAAGACCAGATCAGTGCTGTTATGAGGATCAAATCAGCATTTTTGGAATCAAATCTGACTTTTCTTGCAAGACGAGTAATTGTATGACAAGTTAAGACGAGTAATTGTATGACAAGTTAAGGAGCAGGGTCAGCGCTAGCATGAGGATGAGGGCGCATATTACCATCATGAAAATGCAGTTGAGTGTAAATTGAGGTCCCAGTTCATCTCTAAGACCAATGTTGCCTTTAACTTTTAAGGGTGAGAGTGCACATGATAAACTGTTGGCATGTTTACATGCAGAGTGTGCTTGTCATTGATGGCAAGAACAACAACGATGTTGGCAGGTTTACAAACAGAGTGTACATGGCAAGAACAACAGCCAATCGCGAAGACACAGAAGAACAAGGTCGAGAAGCTGAGAAGGAATAGTGCAGAGTTGCACAAAGAGCGCAAGTGGGTGCTAGGGCCGAGGTGAATTCCATTACCAAAGCTCAGGGGAGATAGCGTCTTGAGATGCACAGACGAGATCCCATACATCGAGGCTCGTAGAAGGATCAAAGGTCGTGGCCTTTGACACTTAGAGATTTGAGAATGCCAAAGCTCAGGAGGAGGAGCGACAGTGGCCGTTGGATCACCAATCCATAATAACCGATGTCCGTTAGATCAGAGTCTAGATAGGAGGAGCGTGCAGAGGAGGAGATTAGACCTCAGCCGTTGGATCAGAGCGCGAAGGACTAGCAATCGTTGGATTAAGAGGACACGTGGCGAGAGATCAACATTTTGTTGACTCGAGAGCTAAAGGAGTCAAAGGTGAGAGTTGTAGGAACTCGCGATATGCGAAGTTGCGAAATGATCTGGGTCGTTGGATCCAGAGGACACAAGGCAAGAGATCAACATTTCTCTGACTCACGAGCTGAAGAAGTCAAAGACGAGAGTTGTAGGAACTCGCGATATGCGAAGGCGCGAAATGATCTGGGCCGTCAGATCACTGAGAAAACTCGACCATTGATCTAATATGGAGCATTTTGGAGTTTCGCGAGTTGAGAGATTCGAGGCAACTCACAGCAAGAAATCGCGAAACGTGAAATCACGATTTGATCGCAGCCGTCGATCAAAGGGAAAGATCTGGATCATTGATCTGATATGAAGTATTTCGGAGTTTCGCGTATCGTGAGTTTGGAAGCAACTCACAGTAGGAGGTTGCAATATGCGAAATCGCGAAGCACCCTCGTGCTTGGCCCCTGGTCACAGCTAGTGGTCACATCGGCGGGAGAGAAGGGAAGGAGCTAGCGGTGCTAGGCTCCATTTCGGAGTTTCGCGAGTTGGGAAAACCAAGGTGACTCACAATTGATCACCCGAAATGTGAAATCACGAAATGACTATTGGTTAGGCATACGGTCACCGTCGATGGTCATGTGAAAGGAAGGGGCTTAGCCAGAAAAGCTAAACGCCCACTGTGTAGTTTTCTCAGGAAAGGAAAAAGCGCTAAAGGGATGAGCGCACAAAGGTACTCTCAGTAACTGCAGAAAATGACTGATTGCTTCTATCAGAGAATTCGAAGAATCTCAGGGTGATCGCCAGAGAAGCTGAAGAGTCTCGAGGTAATTGCTAGTGGAATGGAGACCCATCATAGAGACCCTTGACAGATGGAAAAGCGTAGAAGACTGTAGCTGCTAGAGAAGCCAAAGAATCTTAGGAACGACCACTAATGATGAATAGTCTCAACATAACGATCATGGATGAAGAACAGACTCAGCGTAACCGCCAGAGGGGACAAAGAGTTAGTTGTATGATCTGGCAGAGGACTTGGCATTATAAATATACATAGAACAGAGAAGTGCAGGTTGCTTTTGTGGAGAGTAATTTCACATGGGAAAAAGCATGTTGTGGACAGCAGCCGAAATGCACAGAAGAGGCATAGCGCATAGAAAAGAGATGGATATTTGAGAGAGGAATAGGAAGCTGAGGTGTGCATGCAGAGACAAAGCAGAAGAACAAAAAGCTCAAAGAAGAATCTGAGCAGGAAGATACTGAGGCTGGGAGAGAAGAGCAGTGTATCAGAACAATGATGAGATTGGTAAGCCATTGATGAACATTGTATCACTGTAATAAGTTTCAGTAGCAAAGATTTATAATCAGGGTGGTAGGGAGGTGCTAGGGAGCACTGTTGTCCTCAGAGGTTCAAGTGGGTGCTTGAACACAGGGAGTTGTAGCTTCCATCTGGTTGCAGCCAGAAAAACCAGGGTGACAGGTGTTAGAATATGAAAGATTGTGCTCGTTTTACCATTGACAATACCCATGTCACCCAACCATAGGCCGAAGCCACCCTCCGAGCACCTTGACCTTGACAGAGAAGAATACTGGTAGCAATCAATAGCCAAGCAAGGATAATGCACCAAGCAAGAATAGAAACCAAGCTGATTAGATAGTCCCACCTAGAAACTGGCGCAACACTCTTCCCCAGAAACTTGCGCACAAAACTGCCAACTGCAGTGTGCACAACTGGGTCTCTGCAATTATGAGAATGTGACAAATGAGAACTGGTGCCGTGTATTTATAGTAATCTGGCAGACTTACTGGGGCTGACTTCTCCTTCTGGGTACTAATTAATTCATATTTATTATATTTCTGCAGCCGACATCTTGTCTAGGGTTTCCTTTACTTCTTTGCCTCCTTCTGGAATATTCTAATCTCGTCATAGGTCACAATAGAGGTTCATACCTCTCGAAGCTACCATAATATCAACACTCCCTCCTAGCTAGGGAGGTATGGTCTTGAGCACAAACAGACCATTCAACTGGTAGTATCACAAGCACCGTCATTATTATCCAACTGGATAATCTCCTATGACAACTGGTACAATATCAATTGATAGAACA
>JASDQU010688994.1:17368-34506 GCA_032191745.1 Picea mariana
AAAGGGAAATAGTAACCAGTTATTAAAATTTTGTGAGTAGTGGCTTTGGAAACAAAGTGTCCACCAATGTGAATATCGAAAACTATTGATATGTGAATCTTATTTAAAATCATTTGGGTTATTGTATCATCAACACAACATAACAATAGTCCATCAAAAATTCTACGAAAGAGTGAAGTGTTCAAGATTACACATTTAGAGGCCTCAAGTCAAGTCCTCCATTCATGATGCTCAAGAATCTCTAGACATCTCTCATATTGTAAATAATAAATTATGTCATGATACCATGGATGTGCTACTAAATCAATATTTCTATATTTGATTAGAAATAATGCAGACAAGGCATCTTCATTATTTTTAGAAGAATATATTGGTTTAGGATGTTGAGATAGGTGTAAGGATAGATCATGTCCCTCAATTTTATTGGAAGTTGTGATCATGAAATCGTGTTCTTGAATTTTTTCAAGCCAATGTGCAAGCTTTCCTAATAAATGTGTTTGTGAAAGAAAAAATTGTACTACAGCTAAAGGAACTTTTGCTTGAGTATGCTTTCCTAGAATAAAATGACAAAAAATTTCAATATCTTTAACAAAAGAGAAAGTATGTTTTTCAATTAAAGTATACTTAAATTCATGATCAGGTAGACATTGACTCATGTAAGTTATTGGCTTCTCATTATTATGATCATCTTTCTGAAGAAGAACTGTAGAAATAGCTTCTTCAATGGCATTTGTGTAAATGATAAAATATTTTTCAAAATCAAGTTTTGCCAAAACTAATGCACAACTAATTGCATTTTTAATTTCTACAAAATCATTTTCAGTGTCATCATTCTAGGAAAAATATTGATCTTGCTTTAACATATTATGAATAGGTTTTACCATTCTAGAAAAATCAGGAATAAATATTCTAACGAAATTAATCTTACCCATGAATGACTAGATTTATTTCTTAGAGGATGGGGCTTGAATATTTTGAATGGAAACAACCCTATATAGATAAATAATGATGCCTGAGTTAGATACAATATGTCCAACGAGTTTTTCTTCGGTGAAGCCAAAAATTTGTTTGTAGCATTCAATGACATTCCAAATTTTCTATAGCGAAGAAAAACTTTTTTAAGATGATCAAAATGATCTTCTTGGGTTTTGGAATAAACAGTTATATCATCAAGATAAATTTGAGTAATTTTACCAATTAGTTCATCAAAATCTATTTGCATAGCTCGTTGAAAGGTATCACATGCATTAATTAATCCAAATGTCATTTGTTCGTAAGCAAAGGTGCCCCAATGTGTGGTGAAGGTGGTTTTATATTTGTCAATCATCTTGACATGAATTTGATTGTATCTTGAAAAACTGTCAAGAAGTGACATCATCTGAGATCCTACTACCTGTTGCAAAATTAACTCCATATTAGGAAGAGGAAAATTTTCGTTAATGCTTTCTCTCATGAAAGCACGAAAATTGACACATAATATAATATCCCCATTATTTTTTCATATTGGGACAAGGTTTGATACCAATTATGAATACTTAGCAGGAAAAATTGTGTGGGAATTTATGATCTTTTCAATCTCTTTCCTAATAGTAGCTTCCAATGCAATATTGATTGGTGTTTGTCTTTTCCTTATTGGTTTTACTTCTTCTTTAATAAGAATTGAGTGTTGTATTATAATGGGATCAAAACCATGCAAATATTCATATGACCATGAAAATTCATCTCGAAATTCACGGAAAAGATCCATAAATTTATGCTTCTCTTGATCTAAACATTGAGCTCCAATTTTTAAAATCTTCGGGTTTATTGAGTCCCAATGTTCATAGAAATGGTTTTTCCTATATTTATTTTGTATTCCTCTTCTATGTTTTCCATTTTATTGCTTACATCACTCGATGAAAATGTTCTTTCCAGGGGGTTAATCCCTTTGGAAATTTGTTATGTTGTAGAGATATGATCTCCTTCCTTTTCAAGGGCTCATTTTGAAAAAAGGCACACATGATTTCATTGTCAAGCAAAACTTGTCACAATTTAACATTGTATGGAAAATGAGGACGATACAATGACATAAATGTACAATCTGGCCTTGCAGGGAGAAATTGCCTTGTAGGCTTGGCTACAAAAATAGTTAACATATTTGTCATTGAATTCACATATCTCATGATGTGAGTAATATTGAAAGATAGAATATTTGAAATCAACTTCCAAACCGCTTGAGTATATCTCATTAACAATTTATTATATGGGGTATAAAAATTTTTAACCAGATTGACGATAAGCTCAGAATCCCCAAATACAAAAATATGATAACAACCCATATTAAAAGAATTATCTATTCCAAAAAGCAAGGCTTCAAATTATGTTATGTTATTATTACGTGCAAACTCTAACTTGTAAGAGAAATTGTGAATTTTTTCCTACAAGTGAATAAAGTGTTATACCATCTCCATTTCCTTCACTAGAGCATGCACCATCAAATTGCATATCCCACATACCATCTTTAGGGTCAAGAAGTTGTATAATAGATTCATTATATTCTTCTAAAAATATAGAGTATACATCGATATCTATTCAATATAGTTTACATGCAGTTGAGGCACCCTTTCATTGTATGGTGAGATTTGTCCTTCTCGAAGAACAATGATATTCTTACCATTTTTTAGGGAGGTACATATGTGTTCCATATAGTGATATGTACCCATTAATTAAATATTGTCAGTATCTTCCTAAAAAGATAGAATAGTTTCTTATTGGCATATCAATTACTTGGATATTGCAGGTGGTCCTGATTTCAAGATGTGCATACAAAACCAAGGTTGGATCTTTGATTTCACCAATGGTGGCTTTTTTCTCACTATTATATGACAACATATTTTTCAAATTTTCATTGGTTCATGAAAGACCTAATTCTTCCATAATAATTTTAGATATAACATTGGGACCAAATCCCCCATCAATCAGACAGTAATGTGAAATCTTATTCATAATATTTACTAAAACATAAAAAGGAGGATTGTTTACATAATTCCTGGGATTGTATACACCTAATTTATTTATATACATTTCTTCTTCATTTTGTTCCTCAGTCAAACTGGCAATAGTAGAGGCTTTACCTTCCATAAAATATTTCAGATGTTTTTGTTGTTCAGGAACAGTTACCATGTCTAATAAAGATGCATCTACTTTAATGTTATCCAATTGTTTCAAAATATTATATTTTGATGAAGAATATGAGGTTGAAATTACCTTGGGACTTTGAGCACCCCTTGTGATTTGACGAGCAGTTTGATGAGAGGATGTACTTGAAGTAACAGTGGTTTTATGAGGACCAAATTTGTTCTTGTTCTGATAAGATATATTTCAAGTATCAACGATCATTACATCCTCTTCATGAGCCCAATCTAAGGCAGCAATAATTGTATTATATATTTTTCCAAAGATGTGTTCTCTTGCATTATTTTTTATCTCACAAGTGTTCTCATCATGATTTTCCTCACAAAAATTACACCAAGTTATTGAGATTATTGCCTTAGGTTGAAAACTATGAGCCTGATTTATCAAGGTATCCTAAGTGGAGGTTTCTACAAAAGTATAAGGCACCCCCTTTATCTAGAAAGAAAACATTTTTTTGCTCATCTATAAAAGTTGTAACATGGTTGACATATCAGTTTGTTTGACATTGTCCTCGACTAGTTCTTGTCAATTGTTCCTAAAACACTAAACAAGTTTGTAGATAATATCCCATACTATTAGCATTCTTCTCTTCTAACCTATGGTGATAAGAATATGGTAATGTATTGTAATAATCCATTAAATAAAATTGATTGTGTGGTAGAATTATTTCTGGGATTTGATTATATAGTGTAGTGAAACGTAAGTTATAAGACTTGATTGTTTCACCTTTGTTGTAAACAATATTATTGTATTATTTCAACAAATTCATTGGACATTGAGGTTGTCCATAAGTTCATTTAAACCAATAAAATAATTCATCCCAAGTCAAAAATACTTTGGACAGTGATTCGAAGAAATCAACAACAACCTTTCCTTCCAAAGAATTAACAATAATCTCATACACATATCATTATCATGTGCCTCTATGTTATGACATGCATTTGAAAACCCAACTAAATGTTCATTGACAGAACTGGTTCCTTTACCAAATAATTTGCGAAAATGATCTTTAAACTTCAGAAGAATATTGGTAGCTAGATTTAGATCTAAAGGAGAGGATACATACCATGGAGTAGTGTTTTCATCCTCTTCAAATTGGAATAAATTGTATTTCTTGATCACTTTTGCAGGATTTATGGTTGATTACATAGGATTAAAGTGACTATACATTCTTCTGATTAATGAAGAGGAAGAAGACTATGAGGAAGTAGATCCGTTAGTATTATTAGAACCACCAAAATAAGTCATTGTGATTTTATTGGGAGAGAAAGATATTGATAAACTTGTAACTTTAGTCTCAGAATTAGATAGGGATCTTTGAAGCCTTGGTTGAAGGTTCTCTAGGATTGTCTTCCTTCTTCCAATCATAAATAAAGGATCAAATTCAAGTGACTCACCTCTTGTTTGTCTTGATGAACATGATTGAGTGGTCATAAGAAAACCTTATAAAAAGGAAGATGGTTATGATCTTGCCTTTGAAAGGCCTCTCTCTGCTCTTGGATTTCAATATCATGAGTGATAACTTCCCAAGAAAAATCAATCTCTTCACAGGTGAGGGCAGTTTCTAGAATGAAATCAAAGAGACTTGAAGTGACACTTGTTTGGTCGGGAAGATGAAACCTTATGTTTGGTTGTTGAGGGGTAGGAAAATTCACTAAACAGGAAAAAGAAAAGAAATAGAGAGCAATGAAAACTCTCCAATATGGTCACCAAATAAATGTTGATGATAGGAATGGAAAAATCCTTAATCAAACATTTTTGAATTTTCTCAGGCTAAGTGAGATAGAAGGGATTATAAACCTCAATCAAAAACCTCAATCAAATCTCAAGAAATGTGATTCTTGGATATGATGCTATTTTATAAATATGAAAAAAATTTGTCTTTTATACAAAATAAATTGAAACAAAGTAGAAATTGTACTTGCAAAATGAGTTTATGAAAATAAATGAATAAGAAAATGTAAAAGTATAAAATTGAAAATCAATATACAATAAGTCTTGTAAATGAGAAGGAATCAACAAATAATTTTATCAATATCAATTTAAGTTACAACTGAGTTTATCTTTTCAAACCCCTGTGAGGGCATGGACCAGTGTTACACTTAAAATTCCAAGATGTTATTTCAACTCATACATAGAAAATGATTGACCTTGGAGCATGTCACCAGTCAATGYTTCCTAGTCCTTTATTTTCCACCTTCAAAATAGCCATGCTATCAACAAAGATAACTTAGCTCTAATGAAACTCGGAATGGAATGAAAATATAATAATCTCACTTGAGGCTAGAGAAAACCTTATCAGAAGTTGTACTTCTCTATTTTCTCATGCCTTCATTTTCTTGCTCTCCTTCTTTTATATCTTCATAAAGTAGTTGGGTAGTTCAACTACCTATTGTTTATAAAAGTTAAATAACTTTATTTAGGAGAAGACAACTTTATTTACTATAAGGGTAAAAAATGTTTAAATAATGGGTGGGGTCCCACTAGGTCTACATTTCTTTATTTCCAAAATTTCCCTTGTAAATCCAACAATGATKAAACAATAACAATATATCAACATCATGAAATATATCAAAAAGTGATGACCCATCTAGAATACAAAAAATCAGCAAACACTTGTATCTCCCAAAAATATCAAAATGATATGATATTTAAAGTTTTCAAAATAATATCATATGTTTGTTTTCCATCCCAAATTTGTATCAAGTGTCTAAGTAGCAATGTCATAATACAAATTAAAATAAATGATGGTACTTCATTTTGAAAAAATCTTCTCTAATTTCCTTTCTTCCTTATGACACATCAAGCCTAAGATTGAGTAAATATTCATAATAAGACTTAGTTTCCTCCAGTTTTACTATTTCAGGGTGCATCTCACCAAAGGTGATCTCTCTCTCTTACCAGTGTATTCTTTGGATTATTGTTGTTTGGAATGTATGGAAGAGGATTGAGATGCTTGTGAGATAGGAGATGTAGTAGGTGTTAGCGCCAATTCTTTCAAGTCATGAGCACCGAGCGCATTACACTGAAGAAGTCCATTTTGGGCTTAAAATCAAGCAAGCGGGCATTTTTTTTTCAATGGCAAGGATCCACAGATGGAGCAGATCGACGGCCATTGAGTAAGTTTGAGTTGCAGAGTTGCACGAGGTCTGGCACATAAGCTCATCTCTTATGGCCAAAATCACAAAATGAGGAGCCATTTCATCATTTCAGCTACCGAGACTTCAAAGGACAAAGGGGTTGCTCTTCCACTGCATTTTGAAACCACAAAATGCGAAATGTGAAAAAGTGCCCAGGAGCCATTTCTGCATTTCGGCTACCATGACTTCAAAGGACAAAGGGGTTTCTCTTCCACTGCATTTCAAAACCCTGAAACATGAAATGCGAAAAAGCGCCCAGGAGCCATTTCGGCTACCGGGACTTCAAAGGTCAAAGGGGTTGCTCTTCCACTGCATTTCAAAACCCCAAAACGCAAAATGTGAAAAGCGCCCAGGAGCCATTTCGGCATTTCGGCTACCGGGACTTCAAAGGATGAAGGGTTTCTCTTTATGTTTTTAGTCTCAGCCACCCTCCATGGAAAAAGCAGTTAATGAATATTGAGTAGGTGGTTGAGGCCTCAGCACAACTCATAAATGGAGGGCATGGAAAAGGCCTAGAGCAATCAACCTGTGGTACCCTTCTATGCAGGTCCCCTTGCAAGAGCCATGCTGAGTTAAGATGGCGTCTAATGAAGGAGTTCCATCCAGGTTTGACTGAGGAGC
Organism: Picea mariana; assembly: GCA_032191745.1. Lineage (NCBI taxonomy): Eukaryota > Viridiplantae > Streptophyta > Pinopsida > Pinales > Pinaceae > Picea > Picea mariana. Next base: position 24,304 of record JASDQU010688994.1, read on the forward strand.
CTGCACATGCTAATTTGGACTTTAATGTCTCAGCTACCTTCCTGCTGTGAAGGTGGCAAATTTCCCTGAGTATATGTACTCAGTTTTTGTATTTTTGTAGGTATCAATGGTAGAGATAAGCTCTCGATTGTAAAGTTTTAATGGATGTTCTAGTTCCTTGGTTATGTATCTGTATGTGAAATTTCTTGTTTAATGACAGTTAGCTTTCCCATTCCATCTGGTTTTCATCTCATACTGAGGGAGTTCATGATTGACTGATTCACATGAATCATTGTGACTGTGTTATGATAAAGGATTTCTTGTAGCACTGTTATATTCTCTAGTGTTTCTGCATTTGAATGTAAGAAGTTCTTGTGTTCAGGTTTTCCTTCTACAGGCTGTTAGAAGCTCAATGTTTATAATAGAACTTTGCATTTCCTCATATCAGTCTTCCTCCGTCTCACCCTTACTACAACGTACTGTTTGGAGTTAAATCAAGACCTCACCTGCTTGTGCATGTTCGGCCTAGTTTCGAAGTTAGAACGATATGGTTCTGAGTTTTCTTCCATTTGATCACCCTTTATAAACAAATTGTGACATAAACTGATAGGCCTCAGGCTTACTCCTGCTGCAATCCAGGAGTGACTTCTGAAGCTAACAGTAGGCTTCTTCCCTTTTTCAATATGGGGGTCATTGGGAGGCATCTTGTAATTTCTAGGAGGTGATTGGACCATGGAGGCAGTTGATGCAACATATGGTATTGAATGTAGAGGTGGGGGAGGAGGAAGAGGGTTATCAAACCATTGCACAATACTATAGGGAGGATTTACAAGATTGTTGTCCCAACCATCATTGGTTGGTTGAATAGGGGTCTTAGGAAAATATGCAATGGTAGGATGTGGTTACAGGGGAGGATTAAGAGGATTTGCAGGCTATGGCAATGTTCGCTACCCACTAAGGTTCAAATAGCCAATTTGTAATAGTTGGTTAAATTCTTCAAAATCAGCAACAAAGTGTATGGAAAAACTCATTCTTGTGTGTCTCCCCTGTTTCCAAAATACATTTGGAAATCTTCCCCTTCTACCTTTATTTCCTCTATTTCCACCTTTGTTACTCCCTCGGCTTAAAAAGATGATCTAATTTCCATCATCATTCCAATTAGTGAAAAATTATTAAAGTAAAATACAAGACACAACATAGTAAACATCTATTACAATTTTGTTGAATATAATTTATCTATGGCTATGAAAATAGCATTGTAATTCAAGCATGCAAGGGATAAATAAGTAGGAATAATGTAAATAGGGAAGAAAATCCATAATTCAATAGACATCCTTCTCATTATTTCAATTTTTGAAAGTCTAAACGGTATACTTCTTTGCAAAATTCTCTTCATATGAACAGTCTACATCTCTTTTGAACAAGGGAATGCATGTAAATGAATGTGTGTGTGTGACAGAGACAAATGATAAAGGGAGTGTACTTTGTGAAAAGTGACATGAAATGAAAGGAATGAATGAAAAATTCATGTTCAATATTCACACAGTCAACATTTTTGTACATTTTTTTTCCATTATAGAGCTAATAATATGTATAGAATTCTTTCGAGAAAATTTCCAAACAATTTCTCACATGAATCATTGTGTACCCATATTATTATTTTCACCAAAATACCACATATACAAACTTTATATAATTAGTGTTTACAGCAACCCAATTAACATGCTTACTCAACAAAATATCAAGATGTCTAGTAGGTATCATCGAGAGTCCAGAAGGAAAAATTAATGACATATACAAGTTTTCCATTTTCCATGGTGAATAAATTTTAAATAGATCATCTTTAACAGCTTCTTCTCAAAAAATATTTTAAATTACATAAACAAGAGGGAAATAACATGGAACTATAATGAAATATGACTAGGATAATGGGGGAATAATTAATGATAAATGATAAAACAATGAGGAGAAAAATGCCTAGTTTATGTAATTAAAATCAAATAAAACTTTAACTTGGTTATCATGCCTTTAATCTTGCTTCATTTCCAAAATATATTTATTCTCTGACAAGTGCCAAATCAAAATACATATCATACTTGAACATATAATTGTCGCATGAATAGAAAATTAACAATTGTCATTCGGACTCACCCAATATTACTTTATTTAGAAAACTTGGTTCACATAACCATGGCCGTTCAGGACTGTGGGTTTTTTAAACAATGCAAATGTTAGGTATGTGAGTCAGCATATAGTCAAAATAGAACAAGATACTATTATTATAACCGCAAAGGGAAATCATTGGTGCGTGACCTCAATCTTTGATAGAGAAAAAAGTTAAGGTTGAGCACGTGATGTGTTTGTTTTCATAACAAATCCAAAATAAAATAATAACCATTAGTCTGCCAAGGAAACCATGAGCTCAAATAGAATTATAAATTGAATGTGATAATGGACATGGGACATAATATGAATAGTCTAGACTTAGTCGAGATAGTACCAAGCTAACAAGTTCATTTTATACCATCAGGGTTTGAACCCAAGAAACAAAGAATACTATCAATGTTAGTCACATGATTTATTCATTTCAATAGTAAACAAACAATTTACAAATTTGATTTTGAACTCAGGTCAAACTTCAACAAGTATTAACAATAATAGAAATGGGTTCAAACCATTTTCCCCGTAACCCATTCTTTTTCAAACATATTCCAGGAATAATGAAAAATGGTAATATGAACTTGGGAGAAGTAATGTATACAGTAGAGGATAAAAACAACATAATCATTGTTTTTTTTTGGCAAGTGAAACCCTTGAATTGCATTCAAATATGTCAACAATTTCTCTTTTCATAAGAGAAAGACGGGGAGAGAAAAGACTTTCACACTCATTATTAGCCAAACATAGCCATAACTACTTCACTTGATAACTAAATCTTTTGCAAAGGATTTTTAGAAGTTGGTGAGTACATACCTTGTCCATTGGTTGGATTTATACCAACTATGGGGGTTGAGACGATTGTAGCAACAAATAGAAGGAGGTTGGTTTCTCAAGCCGAGTTGCAACTCCTTTACGGTCAAAAACCAAAATGGAATGACATTAACCCTAACCCAACAAAGATGGTAAAGTGTGGGCCAGTCAACATTAATGCCCACGTCCTCTCATATTAAGTGCATGACAAGCTCATACTCCCTTACGTTTATATTCCAACCATCAACTTTCAAACTATATCATATACTTATGCCAAAATTCAATGATTTACAACTTATATCTATTGCATATCAAACCTTATGATAAACCATAGAATATCAACATTTAAACTCATAACATGCACTATGATAACCATCCATTTGATAGTAGTGCACATATCTATGCAAATATGTCAAGTTTAAATTTGTATCCATATCATTTGCATATGGACAAATCAAATGATATCAACCACCTATACCATATATCAAAATCATATGCATCGAATTATATAAACCACTTATGGTATTGTTCATGGACATTTCCAAGTCTATATTATATGTATTTCTTTGTAATATATATATATATATATAAACCCCAAAACCAAAATCAAACCCATATAACTCTTTTAAATTTTATGCCACTCAAAATTTTAAGCTCAACATACCTTGAATTCCATGGTAAGTATGATCAACAAAACTTATAATTCATTAGGAATATAATCATATAGGAATAGAAATGACCATGCACTTTGCAAATAAATAATTTTATGAATAGCATGTTTAATGTTGCCATAATGGCACTATAATATTTTGGTAATATGATGGTAATAGTTTGTTTAAGTTATAATTGTAATTTTATTCATTATATATAAAATGTTAGAATAGTTTGGTGGTTAATTTGAGTGGTTGAGTGTTATAGTTATTTGAAATTACTTCACAGTATCAAATCTATCAAATCTTAGGCAAGTATTGTTGAGCTTTAATGAGATTGTTGAGCATTACTGGATGTTTCTACTGGATTAGGCTAATAATAGTATTGATAGTTTACCCTATTTACCATCTCCTACAATTACAATTTGTTGATGGATTATGAGTAAACGGTAATTTAAGAATCAAATCTCAAGATTGCAATTTAGAAGGAGCAGTATACTGGTAATATGAATCCTTATTGGCAATTGCGGATCGCAATAAATAGCGATAGGTTTTAGATCAATAATTGATTCCTGAGATAGATCAAGAAAATATTCAACATACTGTTCAGGCGTTTACCCTAATAGAAGGGCAACAACTTGGAGGGAGACTTTAAATAAATAAATATTATTCGATCATAAATTTTACTTTACAACATATCAACGATATTTTTTTTCCTTTTTTTGTTAACCAGATTCAACATTATTGAGAAGTATACTATCTGTGTAGGTCGTTGCAAAGGTGGAGTTAAATAGAATGAAAACCCCTTCCAACGATAAATACAGTTTGAGGGTTCATGTGACCGAAAGATCAAGAAATCACAATCACTACTAAGAACCCTCGAAACCTTCAATCAACCAACTATGTCAATGTTCTAACCTATATCTTAATTGGACCAAATTGGACCAGAAAAAAATCCTTCCTTCATTTTCCACCTCATAATATATATAGAGACTTTCTTATATATCCATGCACAAATGTCACTTGTCACCATGCAATTTCTTTTTTCTTATCTAAGCATAACTAAATTGAGTCTTTCCTAAATAATATTTTCTTCTTTTACTATTTTATTTTGATAATGAAGTAATCATTTTTGTTTATTTATATTTTATTCTTCTACTTTATTTATTATTTTCTTTCTTCTATTTTTATACCCTTTGTTTATCTATTTATTTATTATGATTTTGATTATATTTATTACTATTATAATTATTTACTATTATATTTATCATTATTATTTATTACTATCATTCACTATTATAATTATTTATTATTAAATTTATTATTTATTTATTTAATAATATGAGACATTACATCTGATGTATTGATAGAAGATTGTAGGAAAGACTTGGAACACATAATACATCATTGCAATGATTATTATCTACCTGAATTGTTGCAGACCCTACAACACTAAGAGATCTATCATCACCAACAAATATTTTCTTGGTGTTACATTCATTTAGAGAAGAAAATATGGCTTTATCCTTAGCCATATAATAAGATGCTTCATAATCAATAAGTCACTCATTAGAAGAAGAAGTAGAAATTTCATTGAAAGAGAAACTAGAAGCAGAAAGTGTGTGTCCATGAGAAGAAGAGTTAGAAGAAGAAAAATCAATATTGATATTGTGCTTCTTCTAAAGCATCCATCTTCCTTGTAACATTTGGACTCCACATGACCAAGTTTCCCACGAAAGTTGCAATGTTTGTTAGTCTTCTTACTTTTATATTTTGCTCATTTGTCACCATTATGAGTGGAAGTTGGTTAAGAGGGTTTAGGACGCTTGTTTTGCTTGTTGTTGTGGCAAGGACGTTACTTCTTGGGATTCTTGGATTTATCTTTATGCTTGTCCACTAAGGCTTTGTTGGAGGTACCTACAGTTCTAATCACTCCAAGTTTCACAAGTTTATCTTTCTCTCTAATCAAATCATCACAAAAAGGCTCAGGAGTGTGGTCTTTATAGGTACTCACTAGAGCATCTCTAGTGGCATAAAAGGTAGATACAAAGACAAAACATGCCTTGTCAAGCTTAGAAAGAATAATATAGATGCATCGGTCTTCCTTCAGATCTATTTTGTAGTCTATACATAAAAGTTTAAGTGTTTTGAACTTAGATAAATAATATTCAATGCAAGGAAAATCATTAGGACTTAGAGTCATTCATTGATTTTATATCAAGTGGGATCGAATAATATTGTGTTTACCAAACATAGCTTCAAGCTTATTCCAAGATGCATCGGGAGCATCAAATCCTTGAAGGTGAAACCTTAAATCAAGAGAGATGGACATTCGTATTAGTCCACATGCTTTGTCACTCTTATTAGCCCATTTGACTGTCTTTTCATCATCAGAGTTCTAGTTATTTTCCCAAGGTAATCTGGTACAATCCTTTACTTCTTAATACATCCTCCATATGGGATTTCCATGAGAAGTAATTGGTAATGGTAAGAAAAATATAATTGGGAGACAACATATTAAAATATGTAGATAATGTGGATTTAAAATATGAAATTGATGGCTTGGATGGAAAGCTCTCAAAAAATTAGGCTATTTCAAAAAAAAACGGCACTGAAAACGGACTTTAGATATGAAAGTTAAATTCTCTTTTGAAAAAAGACGTAAATGGTAACCAAAGAGCCATGTGACAAGTAGAAGTTGGTCCACGTCGTGATGTTCCTCCTAATTGTGCCTATAAGCTCACTTTTACAATGTAGTTACTTTGTAAATGAAAATTGCATCCAAGTGGGAATCACTTTTACAATGAAGTTACTTTGTAAATGAAAATTGCATCCAAAAAATAACTTAAAATAAAACATTAAAGTTATTTAATAGTTATTCACCTTTATAATTAAGTGAAATGCACTTTACAATGAATGCATGAACTTTTCAAAAAAAAGTAACAAAGAGAGACTTGAACTCAAGACATCTCACAAACTAAAGTAACTTTCAAACAAGTGAGCTAGTGCAAAACACATTAGTCATAAGAAGGAGGATTGGAGTTGTTGTTGTTGTTGTTGTTGAAGACGGCCTTGGATTGTGTGCTCAATAAAAACTTATTTCCATGCATGCACATACAAAAATAAAATTTCACTTCTCGAAAACAACAAGGGTTAAATCTCGGTTAGCTTACCCAAAAAATGTAAATTTTCCTTTTGTTTCTGATTTACCGAGATCGCACAGAGCGCACGGCAAAGAGCATACACAGACAGGAAAACTCTTTATGTTTTGTTTCTAATTTTTCAAGATCATGCAGAGTGTGGGGAAAAGAGCATATGAAAATCGAAAAGAGTAGTAACCCGGAAATAAAAAATTGAAAACTAAAATAAAACCGAAATATTATCTCTGTAAAAATTTAAAAGGGTGTATTCAGGATTTATACCTCCGAATCTGACTAAAATGGTCGTATCTTGGACAAACAAAAATATTTCTAAGTGAAACAAAAGGTGTTCATAATTGAAATGAGTGCTTCGGATGCAATGGAACAATACTCTTAGCCCATAAATGTATAAAAAAGGAAGAAAATAGAGATGTGGCAACACAGCTTTAAGATCTCCATCTGCAATGGGATTGGATCTTCAAATGCATTATGATACCATGTTCAACAGCACAAGTATTCTAACAAAGGATGAATGCCTTCAGTAGCCACTCACACAACCATATCAAATATCAACACACCGATGTTTTGGTAAAACCCCTATGGGGAAACATCCATGGCCCCATCCAACATCGCCACTTGGAGCAATTTATTAATGCAAAAGAAAATGTTATAGAGAGATTTACAAGATATTTTTTCATAATCGTTCATCCCAAATGACCCTTCATGCTATTTAAATGGAGATCATAGACCAATCAGGTGTTAATCCACGAATCAGTGGAGTCATTAAGATCGAGGAGAATATGATTCGTCAGATAATTCTATGTCAGGAACCTATTGTGATCATTGGATTACCAAACTACAAATGCATACTAAATAAACACACTAAGAAACATACTTTTACCTAATGACGCATTAGACTAAGTTGATCTTAACCAACTCCTAAGTGAATAAATATCCTAACAAGATTCTCCTCTGAAGGAAATGAAAGTTGAACTCAAATGTATCTAAAGGAAACCCTCTAAAATGATAATCTTTAACAACATGACAAAATTACAAAAAAAAGGGATACCATTGTGTAATTGCATAATTGTGCTCACTAGATGTTTAAACACCTGGACCCTTTATTCTCATGGATCTCCAATAAGTCATTGACAATCATTCCAAGGTATTTGGAAATATGCCTAAAGGTCTTCCACTGACTTGATATCATGACCATTTTATTCATTTGCAATTGGGAAGTGTATCGCCTAACATCAAACCTTACAGGTACCCATCTGCAAAAAGGAGTGAGATTTAGTGTATGGTTCAAAAATATTAAAGGCAAGCATCATTCAACCCAACCAAAGTGTTTTCTCTTCCATAGTGGTAATGGTTTACAAAAATAAAGGTTCATGACATATGTGTCTAGATTATAGAAAGCTCAACAAAAAGACCATTATAGACAAGTTTCTTATTCATGTCATTGAAGAATTATTAGATGAATTGCAAGAAGCAAATTTTTTTACCAAGTTGGATCTCCATTTTAGATATCATCAAATCATAATGAGGCAAGAAGGCATCCCCAAAATAGCCTTTAGATCACATGAAGGTCATTATGAGTTTTTGGTGATGTCATTTGGCCTTACCAATGCAACTTCAACATTTCAAAGATTGATGAATTCTATTTTCAAACCCTTCCTCAGAAAATGTGTGTTAGTATTTTTTGATGATATACTAATCTACAACAAATATTGGGAAGAGCATGTAAAACGTGTTTACATGGTCCTAAAATTGTTGGAAGAGAAACAATTATATGCAAATCCTTCCAAGTGTTCCTTTGGGGTTCAGAAAGTTGATTATTTGGGTCATATTGTATCTCATGAAGGTGTCAAAGTGGACCCTAATAAAATTAAAGCTATGATGGAATTGTCAATGCCCAAAACCTTGAATAATATTAGAATATTCTTAGGATTTATGGGTTATTATCGCAAGTTTGTCAAGAATTATGGTCAAATAGTAGCACCTCTAACAACGTTATTAAAAAAAGGAGGCATTTTTTGGACTCAAGAAGCAACCAAAGCTTTTGAAAAACTAAAGGAGGCTATGTGTACAGCTCTTATCCTAGGCATGCACGACTTCACAAAAACCTTTATTGTGGAGTGTGTTGCCTCAGGGAATGGAATTAGTGCAGTTTTAATGCAATAAGGAAGACTTGTTGCCTTTGAAAATCACCAGTTTAAAGGAAAGAACTTACTCAAACCCATTTATGAAAAGGAAATGTTAGCAATATTACATGTAGTTAAGAATGACACCCTTACCTAATAGACACCAACTTCAAGGTAAAAATAGATCGTCCGAAGTACTTCTTGGAACAACAATTGTCTTCATAAGAGAAAAAAAAATGGGTTACAAAGATGTTAGGTTGTGACTTTGAATTTATCTACAAAAAGGGGGGGGGTGTAGTGACAAATGCACTTTCAAGGAAAGAAGAAGACACAAAGGGATTACTTTGTGATATTTCCATTATGCAATCTAATTGGGTGGAAGAAGCAAGGATGGAATGGAAGCAAGATCAGAAGATATGAAAGATCATTCAACAACTACAAGAGGACCCAAGTGCATTAAAAAAATTTGTGTGGAAAAATGATTCACTATAGTATTAAGATCACCTATATTTATGTAAGAATTGTCAACTCAAATAGAAGGTCAATTTGGAATTGCAAACTTCTCCTATAGAAGGACATTCAAGGTTCTTGAAAACTTACTATAGGATCAAGAAGGATTTTTTTTGGGAAGGTACTAAAATATATGTTCAAAAGTTTGTAGTTGAATGTTTGGTTTGTCAATAGAATAAGGGAGAGACAATCAAGACCCCAGGTCTTGTACAACCATTGGCCATACCAAGGTAGCATTGGGAAGAGGTCTTAATGGATTTTATTACCGGTCTACCAAAGTTTAAATGAAATAATTTCATCATGGTAGTGGTGGATCGACTCACAAAGTATGCCCAGTTTTTCTATCTTTCTCATCCTTTTAAAGAAAGTACAATAGCTACATCATTCACAAAAATAGTTTAGAAGCTACATGAAATCCCCAAGATTATTATAAGTGATAGGGATCCAATTTTCATTGGTAATTTTTGGACTAAAGTTTTTCCTTGTTTGGGTACTCAATTGGCTCATAGCTCCTCTTACCATCCTCAATCTGATGGGAAAACTAAGATTGGGAATAAATATCTAGAAGGGATTCTTTATTGCTTTGCATCTGATAAACAGACACAATGGATCAAATGGTTTCCCTTAGCATAAGGGTGGTACAACACATCCTTCTTTACTTCATCAAAAATATCCCCATTTATGGCAATTTATGTCTATCATCCTCCATCCATCACATAACCCTTGAGAGGGAAAGTGAAGTTTCAAGAAGTGGAGGACCACATAGAGCAACAAAAAGAGGTTCTCCAACTATTGAAAGAAAAATTGGCT
>JASDQU010688994.1:36672-52755 GCA_032191745.1 Picea mariana
CTCACTTGAGGCTAGAGAAAACCTTATCAGAAGTTGTACTTCTCTATTTTCTCATGCCTTCATTTTCTTGCTCTCCTTCTTTTATATCTTCATAAAGTAGTTGGGTAGTTCAACTACCTATTGTTTATAAAAGTTAAATAACTTTATTTAGGAGAAGACAACTTTATTTACTATATGGGTAAAAAATGTTTAAATAATGGGTGGGGTCCCACTAGGTATACATTTGTTTATTTCCAAAATTTACCTTGTAAATCCAAAAATGATTAAACAATAACAATATATCAACATCATGAAATATATCAAAAAGTGATCACCCATCTCGAATATAAAAAATTAGCAAACACTTGTATCTCCCAAAAATATCAAAATGGTATGATATTTAAAGTTTTCAAAATAATATCATATGTTTGTTGGCCATCCCAAATTTGTATCAAGTGTCTAAGTAGAAATGTCATAATACAAATTAAAATAAATGATGGTACTTCGTTTTGAAAAATTCTTCTCTAATTTCCTTTCTTCCTTATGACACATCAAGCCTAAGATTTAGTAAATATTTGTAATAAAACTTAGTTTCCTCCAGTTTTACTATTTCAGGGTGCATCTCACCAAAGGTGATCTCTCTCTCTTACCAGTGTATTCTTTGGATTATTGTTGTTTGGAATGTATGGAGGAGGATTGAGATGCTTGTGAGATAGCATATGTAGTAGGTGTTAGCGCCAATTCTTGCAATTCATGAGCGTCGAGCGCAGTACACTGAAGAAGTCCATTTCGGGCTTAAAATCAAGCGAGCGGGCATTTTGTTTTCAACGACGAGGATCCACAGATGGAGCAGATCGATGGCCATCGAGTAAGTTTGAGTCACAGAGTTGCACGAGGTCTGGCGCATAAGCTCATCTCTTATGGCCAAAATCACAAAATGAGGAGCCATTTCAGCATTTCGGCTACCAGGACTTCAAAGGACAAAGGGGTTGCTCTTCCACTGCATTTCGAAACCCCGAAACACGAAATGCAAAAAAGTGCCCAGGAGCCATTTCTGCATTTCGTCTACTAGGACTTCAAAGGACAAAGGGGTTGCTCTTCCACTGCATTTCGAAACCCCGAAACGCGAAATGCGAAAAAGCGCCCAGGAGCCATTTCATCTACCGGGACTTCAAAGGACAAAGAGGTTGCTCTTCCACTGCATTTTGAAACCCCAAAACGCGAAATGCAAAAAGCGCCCAGGAGCCATTTCAGCTACCAAAACTTCAAAGGACGAAGGGTTTCTCTTTATGTTTTCAGTCTCGGCCACCCTCCATGGAAGAAGCAGTTAATGAATATTGAGCAGGTGGTTGAGGCCTCAGCTCAACTCATAAATGGAGGGCATGGAAAAGGCCTAGAGAAATCAACCTGTGGTCCCCTTGCAAGAGCCATGCTAAGTTAAGATGGCGTCTAATGAAGGAGTTCCATCTAGGATTGACTGAGGAGCCTGCACACGCTAATTTGGACTTTAATGTCTCAGCTACCTTCCTGCTATGAAGTTGGCAAATTTCCCTGAGTATATATACTCAGTTTTTGTATTTCTATAGGTATCGATGGTAGAGATAAGCTCCCGATTGTAAAGTTTTAATGGACATTCTGCTTCCTTGGTTGTGTATCTGTATGTGAAATTTCTTGTTTAATGACAGTCAGCTTTCCCATTCCATCTGGTTTTCATCTCATACTGAGGGAGTTCATGATTGACTGATTCACATGAATCATTGTGACTGTGTTATGATAAAGGATTTATTGTAGCACTGTTATATTCTCCAGTGTTTCTGCATTTGAATGTAAGAAGTTCTTGTGTTCAAGTTTTCCTTCTACAGGCTGTTAGAAGCTTGATGTTTATAACAGAACTTTTCATTTCCTCATATCAGTCTTCCTCCTTCTCACCCTTACTACAACCTAATATCTGGAGTTAAATCAAGACATCACCTGCTTGTGCATGTCCGGCCTAGTTTCGAAGTTAGAACGATATGGTTCTGAGTTTTCTTCCATTTGATCACCCTTTATAAACAAATCATGACATAAACTGATGGGCCTCAAGCTTACTCCTACTGCAATCTAGGAGTGACTTCTGAAGCTAACAGTAGGCTTCTTCCCTTTTTCAATATGGGGGTCATTGGGAGGCAGCTTGTAATTTCTAGGAGGTGATTAGACCATGGAGGTAGTTGATGCAACATATGGTATTGAATGTAGAGGTGGGGGAGGAGGAAGAGGGTTATCAAACCATTGCACAATACTACAGGGAGGATTTACAAGATTGTTGTCCCAACCATCATTGGTTGGTTGAATAGGGGTCTTAGGAAAATATGCAATACTAGGATGTGGTTACAGGGGAGGATTAGGAGGATTTGCAAGCTATGGAAATGTTCGCTACCCACTAAGGTTCAAATAGACAATTTGTAATAGTTGGTTAAATTCTTCAGAATCAGCAACAAAGTGTATGGAAAAACTCATTCTTGTGTGTCTCCCCTGTTTCCAAAATACATTTGGAAATCTTCCCCTTCTACCTTTATTTCCTCTATTTCCACCTTTGTTACTCCCTCGGCTGAAAAAGTTGATCTAATTTCCATCATCATTCCAATTAGTGAAAAATTATTAAAGTAAAATACAAGACACGACATAGTAAACATCTATTACTATTTTGTTGAATATGATTTATCTATGTCTATGAGAATAGCATTGTAATTCAAGCATGTAAGGGATAAATAAGTAGGAATAATGTAAACAGGGAAGAAAATCCATAATTCAATAGACAGCCTTCTCATTATTTCAATTTTCGAAAGTCTGGACGGTATACTTCTTTGCAAAATTCTCTTCATATGAACAGTCTACATCTCTTTTGAACAAGGGAATGCATGTAAATGAATGTGTGTGTGTGACAGAGACAAATGATAAAGGGAGTGTACTTTGTGAAAAGTGACATAAAATGAAAGGAATGATTGAAAAATTCATGTTCAATATTCACACAGTCAACATTTTTATACATTTTTTTCCATTATAGAGCTAATAATATGTATGGAATTCTTTCGAGAAAATTTCGAAACAATTTCTCACATCAATCATTGTGTACCCATATTATTATTTTCACCAAAATACCACATCCAAACTTTATATAATTAGTGTTTACAGCAACCCAATTAACATGCTTACTCAACAAAATATCAAGATGTCTAGGTATCATCAAGAGTCCAGAAGGAAAAATTAATTCCATATATAGGTTTTCCATAGTGAATAAATTTTAAATAGATCATCTTTAACAGCTTCTTCTCAAAAAATATTTTAAATTACATAAACAGGAGGGAAAGAACATGGAACTATAATGAAATGTGACTAGGATAATGGGGGAATAATGTATGATAAATGATAAAACAATGAGGAGAAAAATGCCTAGTTTATGTAATTAAAATCAAATAAAACTTTAACTTGGTTATCATGCCTTTAATCTTGTTTCATTTCCAAAATATATTTATTCTCTGACAAGTGCCAACTCAAAATACACATCATACTTGAACATAAAATTGTCGCATGAATAGAAAATTAACAATGGTCATTCGAACTCACCCAATATTACTTTATTTAGCAAACTTGGTTCACATAACCATGGTCGTTAGGGACTGTGGGTTTTTTAAACAATGAAAATGTTGGGTATGTGAGTCAGCATATAGTCAAAATAGAACAAGATACTATTATTATAACCGCAAAGGGAAATCATTGGTGCGTGACCTCAATCTTTGATAGAGAAAAAAGTTAAAGTTGAGCACGTGATGTGTTTGTTTTCATAACAAATCCAAAATAAAATAATAACCATTAGTCTGCCAAGGAAACCATGAGCTCAAATAGAATTATAAATTGAATGTGATAATGGACATGGGACATAATATGAATAGTCTAGACTTAGGCGAGATAGTACCAAGCTAACAAGTTCATTTTATACCATTAGGGTTTGAACCCAAGAAACAAAGAATACTATCAATGTTAGTCACATGATTTATTTATTTAAGTAGTGAACAAACAATTTACAAATTTGATTTTGAACCCAGGTCAAACCTCAACAAGTATTAACAATAATAGAAATGGGTTCAAACCATTTTCCCCGTAACCCATTATTTTTCAAACATATTCCAGGAATAATGAAAAATGGTAATATGAACTTGGGAGAAGTAATGTATACAGTAGAGGATAAAACAAACATAATCATTATTTTTTTTTTGGCAAGTGAAACCCTTGAATTGCATTCAAATATGCCAACAATTTCTCTTTTCATAAGAGAAAGACAGGGAGAGAAAAGACTTTCACACTCATTACTAGCCAAACATAGCCATAACTACTTTGCTTGATAACTAAATCTTTTGCAAAGGATTTTTAGAAGTTGGTGAGTACATACCTTGTCCATTAGTTGGATTTATACCAACTATGGGGGTCGAGACGATTGCAACAACAAATAGAAGGAGGTTGGTTTCTCAAGCCGAGTTGCAACTCCTTTACGGTCAAAAACCAAAATGGAATGACATTAACCCTAGCCCAATAAAGGTGGTAAAGCGTGGGCCAGTCAACATTAATGCCCACGTCCTTTCATATTGAATGCATGACAAGATCATAGTCCCTTACGTTTATATTCCAACCATCAACTTTCAAACTATATCGTATACTTATGCCAAAATTCAATGACTTACAACTTATATCTATTGCATATCAAACTTTATGAAAAACCATAGGATATGAACATTTAAACTCATGACATGCACTATGATAACCATCCATTTCATAGTAGTGCACATATCTATGCAAATATGTCAAGTTTAAACTTGTATCCATATCATTTGCATATGAACAAATCAAATGATATCAACCACCTATACCATATATCAAAATCATATGCATCAAATTATATAAACCACTTATGGTATTGCTCATGGAAATTTCCAAATCTATATTATATGTATTTCTTTGTAATATATATATATATATATATATATATATATTAGCCCCGAAACCAAAATCAAACCCATAGAACTCTTTTAAATTTTATGCCACTCAAAATTTTAAGCTCAACATACCTTTAATTCCATGGTAAGTATGATCAACAAAACTTCTAATTCATTAGGAATATAATCACATAGGAACAGAAAGGACCATGCACTTTGCAAATAAATAATTTCATGAATATCATGTTTAATGTTGCCATAATGGCACTATAATATTGAGAAGAGAACAGAGTAGATTTTCAAATTATATAGTATCATTTATATCCTAGTTTGATGCCTTCAAGATTGTCATACATCACACTTGCTAGTGATGCAAACAAGTATTTTGCATAATATTTTATTCCATGATCCAAACATATATATTCATTAATAAAATACCATATGAAATTTGGAATTATTAAACCATTGATCTTAACACCATATCTGAAATGGTCCCTCAAATGAAACTGATACCACACTCAAAATGTCAAGGGAAATGTGATGGTAAGAAATTATCACTCCATTATTTTCTTCTAGGGGACCTCACCTAATACAGTTATTAATATTTTAAATATATGTATAGGCTTGACAACTCTTTGCAAGGTTTTATAGTAGGTAACAAATCATGAGTCAACAGTTACAAAATTCCATGGAATTCATGCTCTTGCATACCCTAGATGAGAGGTTCCTTAAGAGGAAATCATGAAAATAGGGAGAACAAAATTGTTGAACCCCAATCACATATGAGTAAGATTTTAATACATTTGGAGAACATGAATATGAAGTCATTGAATCATGGTTATTTATCACTTTAAGATTTACATCATCAAGATTTCATCTTGTGACCAAGGAACTACTTAATTCCCAAGATCGAAATGAGGAAATTTGATGGTAAAGATCCTATAATATGGTTATTCCTGATAAAGAAATTATTTGATCTACACCAAGTTCTAACTTTACAAAAGGTAACTCTTGCATCCTTATATTTAGAAATTGATCAATTTTTTCAGTACCAATGGATTTGTGAAAAAAAAATGGTTCTATTTTCTCTTGGTTCATTTTTATTGGTGAATTGATAGCACATTATGGATTTATTAAGAGTAGAACATTTTTTAGTCAATTGATAAATATTTAGCAAAGATGTCAAATTACAGTGCACATTCAACAATTTTAGGAGCTAATTATCAAGGTAAAGAACATTCCAAAGGATAATTACTTAGATCTCTTTATGGGCACTTTAAAGGAGAGAACTCAATGTGAGGTGTGCCTCTTGGAACCTAAATCCCTATAGCATGATTTCAATGTGGCGAGGAAATTTGAAAGTAAAAATATCACTACTAGAAGGATGGTTGCTAACAACTATAGAGAGCATGATGTTCCCTCTCCTAACCTCACTCAATCTACAAGGTTGACACATTGGTAATGGATGAAATAAGAGAAAATGGACTATGTTTCAATTGTGACCACAGGTATAGTAAGATGCATAATTTTTATGAGAGGAAATCATTCCACATAGGTTGTGAAGAGGAAGATCAATAACTAGAACCATCATAATATTTGGAACTATAAGAGACTACTCCAACCATATCTTGGCATGCATTGGCTAGCATTATCACTCCTCAAACTCTCAATATAGAAGGATATATCAAAATGAAAAAGGTAACAATGTTTATTGATTATGGTAGTACCCATAACTTCATTAATTGTAAATTATCCAAACTTCTAAATTTATTTATATATCCAACACCAAAGTTTCAAGTAATGATTACAGATGGAGGTACAAAAAATTGTTTTGAGAAGTGCCATAGTATTAAGCTCAATATTGTGGAGTATTTATTGGATATTCCAATGGTTTCGATCCAAATGGGTAGTGTTGATGTTGTATTAGGGGTCTAATTATTATAATCATTGGGAACAATGTCTCTTAATTTTCAGGAAATTTTCATGAGATCTGTTCAACAACACATGTATTCCAATAGAGGATGAACACCCTCGGTAACCACTCACACAACCATATCAAATATCAACACACTAATATTTTTACATGGTAAAACCCCTATGGGGAAACATCCATGGCCCCAATTAATGTGGCCACTTGGATCAATTTATTGATGCAAAATAAAATATTACAGAGATATTTACAAGAGATTTTCTCACAATTGATCATCAACAAATGGCCCTCCATGCTCTTTAAATAGAGATCATGGACCAATCAGGTGTTAAGTCATGGATCAATATAGTCATTAAGATTTAGGATAATATGAGTTGTCAGATCCCTCTATGTCGGGAACATATCGTGACCGTCAAATTACCTAATGACAAATGCATACTAAACAAACACACTAAGAAAAATGTTTTTATCTAATGACACATCAGACCAAGTTTATCTTAACTAACTCCTAAGTGTCTAAATATCCTAACATCCCCCTTTAATAACAACATGGGATAAGATCGAAGGATTTACAAAGGCGAAGCAATAGGAGAAGGAAGGAGGCATTAGATCCTATTCCCCTCTTAATGACAACTTCCTGAACTCCTAAAATAAATAAAATTTTGGAAAAATTTGCTTCTATAAGAGGCTTTCTGATCTTCTATAGGGAAAAATAACACTTCAATAACTCAATCATGAATGAGTTTTTCGATAAAGTGCATGTGTAGCTCAATGTGTTTGTTGCACTGATGTTGAACTGGATCTTTGGCAACCTTGATGGCACTCTAATTTTTGCACCAAAGGGTGGTCGAATGTTATTGCTAGAAGCCAAACTTTAAAAGGATATTTTGAAGCCACAAGGCTTCTTGACTTGCATTAATCATTTCTCAATACTCTGCTTTTGTTGAAGAAAGAGCAATAGCATGTTGTTTCTTACAAGACCAAGTGATAGGTCCTAAACCAAGCATGAAAACATAACTTTCAATAGACTTTCGATCATCAGAGTCGTTGGCCTAATCTAAACTAGTGAAACCAACCAATAGAGGAATTCCCTCTGAACCGTAATGTATCTCGAATTGAATTATACCATATAGATACTGAAGTATTATTTTAGTCTCTTTCCAATGGCTTTCATGGAGTGTTTTCTTATATTTGGAAACAAGACCAGTAGAAAAAGAAATATCAGGACAAGTCTGAGTCAAATATAAGAGCCTACCAACTAACTAACAATACAAAGTGGTATTAACTTTAGGATAATTACAAGTGGCAACAATTTTGACTCCGGATTAGAAGGGAGAAGGGGATGGTTTAGAATCTTCCATGTGAAAGTGGCGAATAAGGTCACAAGCATACTTAGACTTGGAAAGAAAAATTCATTCCTTGGTTTGTAATACTTGGAGGCCAAGAAAATAGGGCAAATAGCATAAGTCAGTCATTTCAAATTTCTTCTTAAGGATGGTTTTCACATGGTTTAAAAGTTTAGGGTCACTACCAGTGAGGAGAAGATCATCAACATCAAGAACAAGGATTATGAGATGCATTCCTAATTTCTTGGTATAGACATTTGGGTCAGAATGACATCTATTAAAGATGGTGTCAAGAAGAAATTTATCCATTTTGGCATACCAAGATCGAGGATATTTATTAAGACCATAAAGATATTTCTTGAGGCGATAAACAAGGATGGATTAATTCTAGACATAGCCAGGAATTTGTCCGTGTATATTTCTTCTTGCAAATCCCCATGCAAGAAGATAGATTTAGCATCCATCTAATGGACCTCCCATTTATGTAAGGCAACAAGGGAAAGAACAAGATGGATGGAATTCATTTTGGAATCCATCTGATGGACCTCCCATTTATGTGAGGCAGCAAGGGAAAGAACAAGGAAAATGGAATTCATTTTGGCTATGGGGGGGAATGTTTCATTATAGTCAATGCCTTCAAGTTGAGAGAATACTTTAGCAACTAATCGGGCCTTGTGTCTTTCAACACTTCCATCTGATGCATACTTAATTCTATACACCCATTTACATATGACATGTTTTCTTCCTTTTGGAAGAGGTACAAGATCCCAAGTATTGTTTTCCATTAAAGAACGATACTCTTCACTCATTGTTGTATCCCAATATGGATGACCTGAAGCTTCTATAAATGTATCTGGATCATGATACTTTGAAACTTGATCCAAAAGAGAAGAGGATCATTGGAACCTTGAACATTTCTAACGTTGATCTGAAGGTTCACCAGCAACTTCTCATGTTGAATGGACCCGTCTAGGAAGTGGTGGTGCTAGTGCAATTTCATGTTCATTGGACTCATATAGAGGAAGGTGAGCAAGTGGAGGTGGATTTTCATCCTCTGTGTCATCATATGAAGAATAAGAAACTAGAATAGAAACAAAAAATGGCACAAATGTCGAAGATGGATCATTGACCGAAGAAGGCAGAAACGTCGAATTAGTCTCCCATGCCAAGAGATTTTCAACAAATTTAACATCTCTTCTATTAATAATTTCATTAGAATGAGGTTGAAGAAATCGGTAACCTTTGAAATCTTCATAATAGCCAACAAAAACACACTTCTCACTCTTAGGTTGTAAAGATTTCCTTTTCTCATTATGAATGTGAGCCTATGCTATAGTTTCAAATACACAAAAGTGACTTACATCTGGCTTAATTTTATTCCATGCTTCTTTTTGTGTTATAATTTTTAGATCCTTTGTGGAGTGTGATTTACTATGTAATTTGAACAGTTAATGGCTTTCACCCAATAATTAAGACTTAATCCCTTAAATTGGATCATACAATTAGCCATTTCTTTTAATGTGTGATTCTTTCTCTCAACAACACCATTTTTTTGTGGTGTATATGGAACATTGTGTTGCATTTGGATGCCCTATACAGTGTTGTAACTTGTAAAATTATTGTTCACATATTTTCCTCCATTATATGTTCTTGACCTTTGAATTTGATGTCCATATTGTGTTTCTACAAGATCCTTGTAGGTCAAAAACATGTCAAACACTTCACTCTTAAGTTTTAAGAAGTAAACCCAAGTGAATTTGGAGAAGTCATCAATGAAATTTAAGAAATACTTGCACCTAGAAAAAGAAGGAGAAGAAAGTGGACAACACAAGTCATTGTGAACAAGCTACAAAGGGGATGAGGCATGCGAAGAGGCACATTTGTCAAAATTGTATCAATGATGTTTGTTTAGAACATAACTTCTACAAACACCATCTCTGCAAGAAACAAGAGGAATACTAGTCACCATCTATTGATTACATAGTTGTTGCAATGAGCGATAGTTTAGATGAAAAATTGTTCATGCCAAAGTTTGTTCAAGTTATCACTATGAGAAACAAAAATAGATGGAAAAGATGATGACTCAAAGTTGTCAAACTTGTACAACCTATTAATATCATCAACAATTCCATTTGCAAGGACATGTTTAGGATCTTTTAAATCCTTAATTACAACTTGGTGAGGTAAAAACTCTATGGTTTTACCTTCACCTGAATGAGTGATTTAATATAATGCTCCAACTAGCCATTAAATCTCTTAATCATAAAGACAATTCCATGGATACAAAAACACATAACTCATAACCATAAACTGATAAAATAAAGGAATAATGATCACATAATTCACGAGACATAAGAATGGCAAGGAGTATCCTGAGAACCAAAGACCTTGACTTACTTGTAACGCTATAATTGTTGATTTATTGCGCTCCAAGATTTGATATATCTTGTCGCAACAAAAATGTGGATGATGACTCTCCTCCCAACCAATCCCCTCATTCATCACGACTAAGAGTCCTCAAGCCCTCAATCAACCAACTATGCCAATGTTCTAACATGTCTCTCAATTGGACCATATAAAGATCCTTCCTTCCATTTCCACCTCAAAATATATAGATTCTTTATTACATATCCATGCATGAGTGTCACTTGTCACCATGCAATTTATTTTTTCTTATCTTAACTTAACTTAATTGAGTCTTCAATAAATTAATCTTTTATTATTTTACCCTTTTGTTCTACTAATAAAGTAATATATTTATTTATTTATATTTATTCTTTTATTTCTTCTATTTTAATATCTTTTGTTTATCTATTTATTTATTATCATTGTTATTATATTTATTACTATTATGTACTATTATAATTATTTACTATTATATTTATCATTATTATTTATTACTAGCCCGCACGGGTGTAGATCGACTAGCAAGTGTCATGTAAATGGAACGAAATATATAAAGGAGGTCTCAAGTTCAATTCTCACCCTAATTTACCTGTGCCCCATGCTTGTGGGTTGTGTGGATGCACCTAGAGGTTATAGTGGTAGCAAACGGGAATCAACCCCGTGTCACGCGAATACAAGAACTGCCCAAGTTGTCGATTCCACCAGTACAAAAAAAAATATTATTTATTACTAATGTTCACTATTATAATTATGTACTATTAAATTTATTATTATTTATTTAATAATATGGGGCATTACATACTCCCCCTCTTCAAGTAACTTCATCCCGAAGTTAAAGTTAATTATGTTATTTATAGGTTTTTTTTAATTTTCTCCTCGTATAATCCACAACAACATCTATTGAACTAGTATAAATTCACCCAAGTGACTACGACAGGCATTGAAAGTTCAATCCCCATCAGGGAAGCTCTAATACTCTCCATCTTTTCTTCCTGGCTTTCAGAACCAAGCTTAAATTCTCTCAGTCTATTAGGGATCTAGACACCATACCCTATATTTTCCATATAGGCTCTTATGGCACCAAACCAATCCATCTTGATCTATCAAGGTTCTAGGCACCAGACCTCATTTTCCCAAGATGGAATCTAGATCGGTACATAAGTATATCAGTGATTTAGATCAATACTCATGTACACTAGTCATCTGGATAAATACTTTTGTACACCAGTCATCTCGAAAGGCAGGACCAAACTCCCTCCTTATCCTCCCTCAAGTACACATCCCTAGGCATCAAAGTCCAATCCTACAACACCACTACAGAGCAATGTTATCACACTAGTTGTAGATTGGGTAAAGCATGACCCAGCCACCAAGTGGCAACAACTTTAGGACAGTATACCCAATGTCACCTCGATATAGGTCTTTCGCTTCAAGGATCACTAGGTCACTCTAGAGAGGCGATCTCGGTGACCCTAGGGGGAAAGGAGGGGGGAAATGGAAATGGAAAGAGTAAATCCCCTAGAGCTCAATATTCTAGATGGAAATGGAAGGGTAACAATGAGTCTTAGGTTGTTTTGAAGTTCCCAAATCCTTGGATGAATTGTCGAGAAGTTGGTATCTACCTAAGACATAAGGAAAACCACCATGTAGTATAATATTTTAGTTGGATCAGAAAGATAGGATTGTTGTCCATGATTTGCAGAAATAAATGAAAGTATATTTCAGCAGTAAAACAAGTACTAAATTTTCTAGAAATATTGCTCAAAGTCAAATGAAATATTCTTGAAACAAAGTAGATAATCACTAGAATTTCACAATCTATAGCATGAGAATTTTAGCAATTGATTATGGTTGTCATAAAAGTTGTATGCAGAAGTATTTTGCAGCCTTATGTCTGTAGAAAATTTGTTCAGACAATATTTAAATCAACGACTAAAACTTGCAAAGAAACTACTCAAAAATTGTATTAAAGCGGGTAGAATAACTTGGCAAATTCTTAGCAACTTTTGACAGTGAAATCACAAGTTATGAGTGACTTTAGATTAGGTTTTCTGCAGTGAAATTACCAGACTTATGGATGTATAAAACCAAGACTTATCGCTGAAAATTTATCCAATCAAACCATCCCTTATTTATCTCAATAAGTGTGCCTAGGTTAGTAGAAGGTTAGGGCAGCTTTTTAGGCCTAGTCTAGGGTTAGTTTAGAAGTTATTTAGGGTTAGTAGGCTAGGGTTAGAGCATCTCTAATGGCTGTAGGTTATTTTTACTACAGCAGAAACAAATTTTGGTTGAAAGGGGATGCCTCAATGAGGCAAGGGATCCAAAGGCTCAAGGAACACTTTCCCCAAGAGGTGATCTTAAAACTTGAAAAAATCACGTTTACCAAGGCAGCAATTTATTTCTCCAATGCAACAAGTAAATGACTAGTGCCTTAAACAATGGGTTAATGGATTCAATCAAAGAAAGGTCTAGAGATACTACCTCCTTGGGGGTGTAAATCCTCTTACTCCCCAAGGCAAGTATCTCTAGCTAGGGTTTAAGCTAAGAGGGTGTATTCCCTTATAATTCTCTTAGAAAACCCTTGCTAAATGAATAACATATAAGCATAAAATTATGGAGACTATGGTGGGGTTGTATTCCCTTATACTTCCCACCTAGATCTAGCAAATTAACCTTGACTTGAGCAACAAATGATTGCACAATGTAGAAAAATATTACCAATTCAAGGAAAAATCTAAGACAAACCACCATAAAAGCTAGAGAAAAGCCTTCCAAGGCTAGCACATCACTTCCATCAACCAATAATCCAAGAAATTTTCATAAACAAGAGCACAAGAGAAAGAAGTATCCAAAGAGAGCAAAAATTTCAGTCCAAGTACCTCTCATAAGAGGGAGAGTTATGATAAAACGATATCTTATGATCTCTTATTTATACAAAATGTCACTAAGATAGGTTGTCCACATAATTAAGGGTAAACAACAAGACTAGGGGTCAACAACCCTTATATTTCCCCTTTTACAAAGTAATATTAAACAATTCACTTTAATTTCACTTTTGCACAAAGAAAACCCTAGTTTATAAAGACGTCACCCCTTTAGGGGATGTTTTGTCAATAGTAGAAGGTTGTTGGTGATGGAGGAGTGTAAAAAGGATTACCAAAGCCACATGTCAATCATCCAAGTCACTTCCTTCATGTTCAAAGCCTCAAACCCCTCAAAACATCCTTGTTCCAATGCATGTCAATTTCAACACCAAACCCTAACCCCCTTAGATGAAGTCATGCCTCTAAAGGTGACATTTTTCCTATCCTAGGCAGAACATTTGGCATGTGGGGAATAGGTTATGTCATCCAAGTCATCTTCTAGGCCTTCCAATTTTGATCTCTCTCATCCAGCATGTGGGCCCTTGACATCCACCTGTGGGCTTCAAGCCCCATGGAAGCCCAAGCTAGGCTTATTCTTACAACATTTTCCACCAACCAGGTCCTACAAAGATAAATAAGCACTCCCTCAAAGGATCTCAAGTCATAACATCATAATAAGTAAATCCAATCTATAAATGAGACACCTAAGCATGTGCATCAAATATTACCACGTCAAACAATTAAGTGCTATTGGGAGGGTTGACGAGGTGTCCTATTGGGTAGATCTTTCCCTAGGTCAAGGAGAGTTTCCAAGAGATCCCTCTCTAAGCCATGTAAAGTGGGTGAATTTGTTAGGGTCAAGACTCAATGGGCATGGGGTTCATGACATACAAGGGGTTGTAGTGTCTCATTCATGGGTGCCTTTGTAGAGGGTGTGTGGTAACTTCGTTTGCAATGCACTTTTCCCAAGCCCATCGTTTTTCCATTATTTGTTTCTTTCATAATTTAAGAACAAGTTGAAGGCCACTGCCTTGGCATGGTGTCTAGATAATGACAGTGTCACCCACAAATGCCTAGCAGAAATGAGAAGGATGGATCGTGATGAGACCCTCTTTCTCTCAACCATGCAATTGTGAGCCATTACCCTAGCTTGGTGACCAGATGATGGTAATGCCATATCACTAGATATCAATGAACGTGATAGATCGGCTCGTGATGAGACCTCCTATCCTCCAACTAACCTTTTAAGCATTCATAATTGTATTTCTTGTGGGTCCTCCTTTTCTCAAAGATAAGTGTTTCATTGCTTTCATGGGTAATCCCTGGGTGAAGCATCTAGAATATTTATACATAGGATTTTATCTTTTACCCAACAACACTCCCTTAGGGCCTTTAGCCCCTTATTCTCATAGAATGAGGGACAACCCCATCTTGGGTCAATACACCCTAAAATCACAAGAGATAAGGAAATGGGGGGAAATAATGATGGAAAGTGGTAAGTATGGTCAAGAATGATACGATGGCTCTTCAATGGAGTTACTAGTAGCAAACCCATCCCTAAGGAATACCACTTACTAGGGAACAATGTCAACCACCAAGGTGAAGCAGGGAAAAAGGCATAATGTCCAAGCATATGTTATGAAATCTAAAGCAGTCTAAGATACAACATACTCAAATGCCTCAAATATTGAAATGATACTCACCATAATACCTAAATTTTACCTCATTGATCAAGGCCCATTGTATTCTGGAAGCCAACGGGTGTGGTGGATGCCATCCTGAAAATCCTGAACTGTGTGGTGGTGAGGAGGGTCTTCATCTATGCAAAAAGGATATTGCTAGTCATGTAGTCTCTTGACACTCCATATCTGCAACTTGAGGGCCTCGAGACATAATCTCCTTAGTTTTCCACAAAATGGGGATAACATTTGTCTCCTACTTGGTACATGTGCTCATCGTAGAGTGCATGAGAACCAAAGCATCTGTTGATAGACATGGGCCTTCCAAGACTCAGAAAAAAGGATTAGAGCATATAGCGTGGCGCTATCACCCTTTTATCCATATATATATAGATAGATAGATAGATAGATAGATAGATAGATAGATAGATATAGATATAGATATAGATATAATCCAAAAGAAAATCTAATCTAGAAAAGAAAAAAATTGACATTTTTTCAAAAATTTCTAAGCTAAGCATGAAATCAATATGCAAGTAGAGAAAAATGAAAATGAAATGCATCTAAACTAATATGATCAATCAATATGCAAATGAAGGATAAATCAAGATGACCTAGCTACTTACCTGGGGGCCTTGGGGGCCTGAAGATTAGGTGATAGATGATGTCAGGTGAAGTCATATACCTAGTGCAACCACTTGTTCATCATTTCATCAAGATATCTCCCCCTGTGCTTAATCATGCGAAACAACAAACAGAAGTCCAGCACATAATAATCATGAGCATAAGTAGACACATAATCCATCATGAAATGAAACTCATGGAGATGGGTGGGAGGGAGGAAATCCTGTTGGAAAGAGAAACCATCAGTCTGATCATCTTGCCAAAAAGTGTAGCCACAAGCTTGATCAA
>JASDQU010688995.1:0-24780 GCA_032191745.1 Picea mariana
TCTGTGCTTCCTTTCCATAGTTCATAGGGAGTTTTTTCATTGTTGTTTCTGAGAATTACTCTATTTTGAATGTGAACTGATGTATTCACTACATGTGTCCAAAAAATATCTGTCAATTTGGAATCCATTAGCATTGTTCGAGCCATTTCTAGTGTAATTATCATCCATTATGATAATGTTCCTTTGTCTCTGAACCAATCTATGATTCCATGCTCTTGTCCATTATCATTTATCTATCCAAACCTGCTAAGTGTTCTTATGAATCCATATCTATCCATAATGTCCAAGAATCTACTTGTGCAACTGTCCATAATGTTGACCCATTTATCACTATACTATCATGAAGTCTTGATTAATCTATCAAATTGTAATTCTGCTAACTGATTGCTTTGAATATTTCTTCTCAAACTCTGCAAGCTGCTCGAAGGATGGTTCTTTGGTCTGTCACAGCTATCACATAGACTCCCCCTGTCTAATATTCATATTACTTTGGAGTCTCTAAGCTGGATAGCTCAGAACAATTCATGCTTTGATGTGTATTCATCATCATCTTCATTGGTAGATTCATCATAATATTCATTGGTATATTCATTATCTCTCTGAGCTCTGACTTCTTTATTTCTATCTGTGGATTCATCTTTCACTACAATGCCTGAAAATACAATCTCTTGAACCTGTTCCTTATTTACCTATCCTTCCTTTTTTTTAGTTATTTTCCAAACCTTTCTATATCTAACATCTTTCCTTTTCTCTGTAGAATTTTATTCATCTTGTTTTATTGAAAATATTAGGATCTCTGGTATCTAGTCTTTGTTCACCTATTCTTCATGTTATCTTATCCATACTTTCTTATATCTAGTATCAGTATTCTCTTTCATCGAAGTATCGATCATGCTTCTATAATCACTAGCTATGTGTCCATAGTTATGACATTTGTAACACCCAATCTTACGTGCAACCACATAGACACTTCTTTCTTGAACATTTCTTTTATAATCCCTGCAATATGCAACCTTATGTCCAAAGTTAGTACAATAAAAACAATGATCATAAAATAAATTTTCATACCTGGGAGTGAATGATCTTCTTTGTGGCGTAGTCCCTCTGAATTTTTGTCTTGACTAATCATCTTCACAACAACAACCTATCACAACAACTTGTCCAAACAACCTATCACAACAACATGTTTAATCAATATTATCAACCAAATCATATCTACTTACCAAGATCAATCACCAAGACAACTCTCAAAGATATGCATCAACCAAGCATAACACAACAACTCGTAATCTTCACCAAGATCAATATGTGCTTCTAATAATACAAGTATGCTACATCATCCATAAACCATGTGTCAACAATACTACTAACAAGTGCCACCAACCATGTACCAATTATGTACCAATCATGTATCAGCTACTCATCAACTATGACTCTAAATATGAACCAACATCATCAACTATACACCTCATGTATGTGCCAACTCATCAACTACTTGTCTCAACCGTGTACCCAACATGTACCTTAACCAAAAGCCCTCATAAATTTCATCATCCAAATATGATTTGTAACTCTATAATAGACATGGTGTATATGATCACATACCTACAAACCTTCCTTAACTTTCACAACAAGAGACTAGCATTTTCATTAAATGTTTATTTAGTCTCACATGACTAGTTTGGGATTAGTCAACAACCCTAACTTGAAATAATCATAACTATGTACCTGTAATGAACAAATATCTGAAAATAGTACACAATGTTATTTAGTTTGTTTTATGCAATTCCTCCAGGTGTCACTACTTGGAACCTCTCAGAAAATGAGTTATATTTAAAATGGCATACCTTGCTGAATTTTGGCTTATTCTAGAGAACGACCTTGTAGAGCGTGCCCCGCACAGAATATTTGTTGAATGGATCTGAAAATGTTACACAGAATAATAAATATTGTAATGTAACCAACACATCTTGTATTAAATAATTTGGATCTTTTATGAATAATTTATGACATTTTTACCCAAAACACTTGTTTTAGACTAGTTTCAGGACTAGCCACAAATCATATTTTCCACGGAGTGTAACTCCAAAAATACAACGACCCACAAGCTAAAAATTTTACCACAGATATTAGATATGTTTCCTTAATGGCCTATCAATTTCACAGTCAGAATCATTCTATAAAAAAAATTATTGTGAAAATGGTGAGATGACCTGTAAATAACATACCTTAGAAAGCATCATCAAAAGAATTTATCCTCCCTTGAATTTCGGCCTTCTTTTCTTCACCTTCCCTCTAAACTTCGGCTTAGATATCCTTTGGTTACCTCAGTCACCTATAGATATTCAATATTCTCAAGTGTAAAATGAGAGAGCCTTGCCTCTTATTTATACTCTCCAAGTAGCTTCCTTAAAAGCATCTTCTAGGTCACTTTGCCCACTTTCCTTATTTTAGGGTTAACCCACTTCTAATTTCTCCATTAAATTTATTATTTAAATATTTATTTTGTATTCACTTTGAATTGTAGACTGTAGTACACTTGTCACTTCACTTTATTATTTACCTTCTAAAATCTCTTAAACCACTTTGACTACTTTG
This sequence comes from Picea mariana, assembly GCA_032191745.1. Taxonomy (NCBI): domain Eukaryota; kingdom Viridiplantae; phylum Streptophyta; class Pinopsida; order Pinales; family Pinaceae; genus Picea; species Picea mariana. The sequence continues at coordinate 2,599 of JASDQU010688995.1, forward strand.
ACCTGTTGGGGCTTCTAGATGACATATGAGGGTCCTCCAACTTCGTAAGGCCATGACTCTCAAACTGTGAGGAGTTATGTGACGTTCCACATACCAAAAGAAATTGAATGACATGTATTATCCATCTAGAATATTCGTACCTACAAATATATCGAAACTCATACTAGTATCCATCAAACAAACTTGGTTCCATTACCCAAACCTGGGTTCTCCATCTTCTCATGGCCATAATTCTCTAACCGTGAGGAGTTATGTGACGTTCCACATACCACCGGAAATGGAATGACATGTACTATCCATATAGAATATTATTACCTTCAAATATATTAAAACTCATACCATTATACATGAAACAACCTTGGGTCCATTACCCAAACCTTTGTGCTATCGAAATTCGCTACCGGACTTTATCCAAGGGTTGACATCAATCACTAAGGGTTGACATTAATATACAATATCACTCTCAAATGTTTGACATCAATGAAAACCAACAATCCATACCAACTATCCATCAACCTAAGCCAACTGTTTGACAACAACCAGAAGTTACAAGTCATTAATTAAAGGGTAAAATGGTTATAACAAGAAAGTATAGGTTGGCCCTAAAGTGAAGGAAAGAATTCAGTTGGAAAAGTATAAATACACCTAAAGAAGCCTCTCATCTTTACATACACAAGTTCAATGATTATCTATCTTTCATGTGATATTTTGGTGAATATTTGCGTAGAATATCTGAGGAAGCAGATCTAAGGAAGAAATAAGTGTGAAAGTCTCGGAGTTGCAGAGAAGGAAGGGTTTCAGGAAACCCTGGTCCCACGGGACATGCTACTGGTGTACCGTGAGGCACCCTCGCGTGTGTTTTATTGCCTATCATGTGATACCTTGCGTGATAAATGGCATTTGTCCAACAAGGTTAAGCCATATTTGAAGAAGGATGCTTGGTTTAGTATGCAACGAGGTATGATGATACAACAAGGTGATTACAGAGTCTGAGATGGTATGTATCAGTTCTTCTTCATGATTAAAGGTATGTATTCTATGTGTTTGTGTGAGTCTTGTATCATGGATGGTATGGAACATGATTGAGGTAATTCTTGGAGGCCCTTGGTTGAGGTTCATGTCTTGGTGATATTGATAAATGCTTGAGACATATCCTTGGTACATTGCATATGGTTGTTATGGTTCATTGTTAGAGGCACATATTTGTGATATTGGCATATATTTGAGGCATATACTTAGTATATGATATTGGTTGTTATGGTGCATACTTGAGGTATAGTGTTGAGACATTGGCACATATTGGATACTTGGTGCATGGTTTATTGTTGGTATATCCTTGAGACATATCTTGGATACATTGTATTATATATTTTGTATATGGTGTATGGCATGATTGAGACATATCATGAGTGATATGGTATATTGTTGAGGTACAAAGTATTGTACATGTTCTAGTACATGGTTGATGTACACGATATGGTGATGGTTTTGGTATCCATGTGAGTGGATTTGGTTACATTTGGTTGATGATGTTATATCAGTGAAAAAGACAATGACATGGATTGTGATAGGTTGGATGATTGGTTGATCATTAATTACTGGTTGGTGTGACAGTGACATTGACAGGTTTATGTATCAATGACAGTGGCAGTTACAAGTTGATCAGTGGTAGTGACATTTTGAGTCTACACTTGTATTTCAGGGAGATATGAAGGGGAAAGGAAAGGAGGTTGTATCCTCCTTCCAATTGATGCCTAATAATTCAAAGAGTTGTATCTTCCTTCAGGTTGGTGCCTATAAATCAAGGGTTCATAGCCTCCTTCTCGTTATAGCTGGAGAATTCAGGGAGTTGTAGCTTCCTTCAGGTTGGTGCTTGTAAATCAGGTGGTTTATTCCTCCATCTAGTTGGTTCTGGAGAATTTGGAAGTTGGTACTTCCTATGAATTTAATCTTTGACATATAAGAAATAATTTTGTGATTTTCTCCCATTTGGGTTTCCACGTAAATTCTAGTGTACTATGTATCTATGGTTATTTGTTATGCTCTATAGATTGATACTAGTCATGATATATTGATGATATACTACTGATAAACTTAATGATTACATGTTCTGATTAAAAGTGATCAAATATTGCATAATATTGATTCACCCCCCCTCTTAGTATTCCAGCAGATGGATGCGAAGCCATTTGGATTCACAAGTTGCTTACATGATTATTTGATTAGGAGCTAGAGCCTACAATGATATAATGTGATAATTAGAGTTGTATCAAACTCTCGTAGAATCCAATATTCCATGACAGGTCCAAGCATATTGAGATTAGATACCACTTCATTCGAGATAGGATCCAAAAGGGAGCAATGAAGCTTCAATATATTTCCATAGATGAGCAGGTTGCAGATATTCTAACCAAACCCTTGGTGAAGGGGAAGTTTTTGTTTTTTAGATACAAACTTGGAGTGGTGCAAAATACCTTCCTCATTAAGAGGGAGTGTTGATGCTAGTGGTATCATCAAATAGGTATTTCCACACATGTCTATGCATCTTGACATGTGGAAATCCTTCTACTCTTGAATTTACTTTAATCAAGCGAATTATTAAAGTACATTTATTTTATTAATTAATTATGTAATAAGTTAATTGAGTTATCTAAGGAAAGTGCTAAAATTAATTGGCATGTTTCTAAATCTAAAGTGAGTGTGAGAAGTAATCTCAACATGTAATCACTTTGGAGATATAACTCACAATTATAAAATCAAGGCTAGGGTGAAGGAGGGAGACACTTGAAACTTGACATGTGTCGAGGGAGTCGAAATTGAGTATTGGATCACGAAGGACTATGATTCAAGATCTTGGATAGCTGGAGAAGGACTTCCATATAGAGATCAAGTCAAGGAGAAGAGATAACAAAGGATCACGTAGGTGGATTTCGGTTATAGAAAGTCACAAGAAACTGTCGCGTCGTATGGACCTTTCCATACATGTACGTGGGTCTTAGTGGAGACAATCATGTACAACTCAAAAAGCATGCAGTTTTGTTTTTTACAACAAGTCATACTTTTCCAGGTTTGTATGCAATTGTATTTCTCTCAGTGGGGCATTATCCCTATTATAGGAGCCTTGATTTTAGAATAATAAAATTATTCTCAACACTATTTTTCCCTCCAAGGTTTTTCCATGGGTATCTACCCAAAAATATTGGTGTTTATATGTGCTTGAATTGGGTTCCTTATTTATTCTTACACTGCATGTTTAGTTGATTACTCAGTTGTGCTTTAATTCAATAAGTGATTTATTTGGAATTAACGACTGGGTGTTGATTAAGAGAAATTTCAACACAAGTTCCCCAAGAAAGAAAAGTGGTCATCATCAACCAACTTAAATATAGTCCTACTCCTACCTAGAATATAGATATTTTTTCCCATGGCAGGTTCTAAGATCTCGATCCTTACATTTTTTTGGTGCTGTCACAATATTTACAAGGACTCATCATTTCTAAGGAAATTTTTTGGTGCTCCTCCATAAGTCTTTAATGTGTGTTTTCCCCCCTTTCTAAATTCTCTACTCACAATGAGAAGAAAACTTTAGCTTTAAGACATGATATGTGTTATGTGATTTGGGAATTAACATCCTTCTCACTAGCATCGTCAAATTCTCCTACTTCTTAAGACCTATTAGTCCCTATCAATGAAGAGTTATTTAAGGCCTTGAATACCTTTGTATTTTATGAACATGATATTGAAACTTTATACCATGTCTTCCTTAGTGATATTAATAGTTTATGTCCCCTTTTATCCTCTCCATATGCTTTGGAAGAGGACTCCTTAGCCCATTTCCAGAATGAATACAATTGATTTTTCCATCAAATGGGGTGTTAAAAAATTGAAGGTTGAGTTCAACACTTCCAAAATTTTAATATCTTATACAAAATATGATAATAATTTCCAACTTTGTTTCATGGGTGAGGTACCTTTATGTTTCTTTTGAAATTCTTCGGCTTCCTTACTCTTGAATCACATAATTTTGTAGAATGGCAAAGGATCTAGAGAAATGGGTTGATGACCTTGTATTTGAATTTTTCTTCATTCAAAGATGAATTTGTCTATGCACCATTGAACAATCTCTTTCATGTTAGTCACCTCCGGAACACATCCTACTAATTATATTCTTGAGGTTCAAATTAGGTTTGTTTTCTTTTTCTTACTTGACATTATTTTTTTCTTTTGAAAAAAGGTGGCACTACTCTTGATACTTACATCTTGGAATATTTGATTTTATTAAATTCTACCACATACTGTGATGACCTTAATGGTCAAAACCCATAGTATAAGCCAACTCCCTAATCATGGCTTCTCTATAAGTCTTCAACTAGACTGTCCAAGGATCTATAGGCTCAGTTTTATTTCCTTATCTAAATCACACATATATCAGGTTAACAAATTCTTATTTTTTCGATCACATTCTGGATCTAATTCTCGCTTCCTTGTGTTCTCATATCTCCACTAGACTTCGTCCATAGGTATGGTTGAGCCTTTACATAACACCTTACTCCATTTCTTGAATCCTATAGTTGTAGCTCCGTTTAATAGAATCATGTGCCATGAACAAAATCTTCTTATATAAGAACTTAACCCTTTAGTATTGAATCCTTGGTGCCCATCCTCCATATGGCCACGAGCTATATTTCAGGGGGCTAAGTCCTGACATGAATCTTTATGCAAGGAACCCCTGAATTATACCATCTGTTGACACATGTCAAAGCCTTTAATGGTTAGGATTATTTCAAATCCCAATCCATAATTAAGTTGTGTACTAGTTAACTATGTGAAATAAATCTCGACCCTTGATCTTTGTCCCTCCGATCGTGATCGACGATTGGTATTATACCTGGTCCTACACACGATATAACGGCTATTGTATCTCTTCATGACTTCAATATTTGTTCACCTGTTAATTGGATAGGATCATCAATCCTCCACAGTGATCAATGATCACTTATATGATCTCATCATCCACTTCATGAGGTTCTTCTTCTAAAATTGCAAACACCATTTAAACACTATGTAGAGATAATGTTCATATAAAATTAGTCCATGAAAAATTTTCTTGCACTACACTTGAACAGAGTGTTCAATTTCTCATTCGATATAATATTGTACAAGATTTACATAAGGCTTCTAATGCCTTTCCTGACTTGATTTTAAATCATCTTTCCTCTCTTTGGATTGATTTACTCACTTAATGGGACACCCTTGAATACTTTCAAGGCTTACAAACTTATACAAAGGCTTCTGAAACTAGAATCAGCTTCAGATCCAAATTACTCTCAACAAATCCCTAGATATCCTATTAGATCCACAAGATCCTCTAACAAGCCTTAACGCTAGGATCCTCAAATCCTCAATCACTCAACAGTTTCCTAAGGATCCTCTCAGATACAAAAATTACTCATTCAACTCCTATCTTAGAATTCTCACTCTTCATGAGATATAACTTACTCTATATCTCTCAACTTCTCTCAACTCTTGATATCTCTTCTTAGAAGCATATTTGATTACAATACAATCCACTCATACATTCTAGATCTCCTATAAAACTTAGGAAATTAAAATAAAATTCCTTTAGGGAAACAAATCTCTAGGAAAATGAAACACGCCCTAGGTCTAATCAAATGTACAATATTTTGGAGGCATAATTCTCCTCCATTAGACTCCCTAGGAATAAAAATTGTTCATGATCTCCTAATCATGAGTTCCTTCAACTGCTTCATTCTTCTAGTGTCCTCCAGGGTCCCAAATGTTATGTTGAAGCTCTCCACTTACTTCATTGTTGTCACACTGCCTTGTTGTTGTTGACTGCAACTCTCCTGGATTCCACATCTTATGTTGTAATGCCCCACTGGCTTTGCTTTGGAAATTCTCCCTTGTCACTTGTTTCATGTTGTTGTCTTGCTTCCCACTTGATCTACTGATGTAGATCTCCCTTTCATTTGCATGTATTTTCTGATACATATTCACCATCAGCATCCTTATTATCTCAATCTCAATGTAAAGTATGTTATTTGGTCGATACATCTCTTTTCTAAAAACTTGTTGTTGTTCCCTTGCTTGATTTTTTTTATTTTTGTTGTCCACTAGTTGCTTCTTATTGTCTCCCATTATGCCACTGTTGATTGACATCTCCATATTCTCTTTAAAATTAGTTTGAAATGAGTCTTAAAACCTTTTGTAGTCTTCTTGTCATGCATCCTTAGTCATCCATTCATCTAATAATTTCAGTTCATCCTCAAAATTCATCAATTGAGGTTTGGTTTCATCCTTAGGAAACAATATTGAGACTACTTCCATATCATGTTCATTTTCCTATGCTAGGACTGCAATTTCGAAATTAAATTGAAAATTAAAATTTAGTTTTACCTCCTTAGATGCAATAAGAACCTCTCCTTCACTTCTAGGAGCTTTTGAACATGTTTCTTCTTTGGTTGTACTTTCCCTTTCTATCTCAAGTTATATCAATAATCTTTCCAGTATTTCTACCTCTTTATCCCACTTTGAAATAATTGCATTAGAATGCTTCTCTTCAACTTCCCTTTGGATATATTCATAAGCCAAGCCTTTTATGTTCTCTGCATCAATAAGTTCTTCTAACTGTCTGTAATCTATCCCATTAGTAAAATGTGTATGTATTCCTTATTATTTTATGTCTTCATGAGACACTCTTGCCTCATCCCCCATAAGAATGTAATTCCGATCCTGACTGCTTGAAATTTTTTTATACATTTATTTTTCTTCCTTCTTAATATTGACAGCTTCATATAATTCACCACCTGCTAAACTTGCAAACACACACAAATTTCCAGTCTTAAAAACATTAGGCATTTTAGCCTCATTTGATTTCTTTGTCATCATGTCCATATGTTGTTTTGAACTCTCCAAAGAGCTCATGAGACTTCTTGCAAGTATCTAATCCTCTTCATTATTCTCTCCAAGGATATATCCCTGCTCCGGTTCACAAAAGTGAACTCCTCATTTTGTCAACGGCTTGAATCTAAACTCAACTCCTTTGAGTTTCTCCTTCTCAAATAATTTAACCTATGCTTCAATTCCTTAGCCATTTCCTCAATTTCTCTTCAAATAACTCCATTACTGGACATTTGACACTCTTCACTTTCCATCCTCTTCTTTGGTTCTCTTTCATATTCTCCTGTAGCAGTTTTTCCATGTAACTAAGTTGTATCTTTAACTCAGTCATTTCTCTTTCAATATCCTCTTGACTAATCCTCTTCCTTATTCCATCTACTTTGGAATCTTTCCTTTTTCTACTGTGGATTCCCTGTGAACCTCTACAATGACCATCAATAGTCATTGTCTCCATTTCCTTTGTGAACTTCATCTTGTTCACATGTAGACTTCATTCAAGCCTCCTCTTTCAGCGAGTCTCCATACTTGTTGTACCATGCCTCAACAATCTATCTCCTTTGAGATTGATCTATTGGTACCTATGGTTCTCTCTCTTAGAACCTCTTGATCAACTATTCTCATCTAGGCTCTACAACTTCCACGTCTCTTCGAGAACACTCACTTTTTCTCCTTAGTCCAATCTGTTGTATCTATCAAGGTTATTTTCCACTGCTTCCTTTCTTCAAGAGCTCACATGATCTCCTCTTGCATTCAAGAATGTTACAGAATGTTTCACCTACGAACATATGAAACTTCCATTGGATTACTAGACCCCTATACCAAGACAAAAATAGTACAAGTGGACACTAACATCCCTTTAAACATATATTAACCAATCAAAATGAGAAGGAGAGAAAGGATATGATGAACCTATTTCGACATTTTTCCTCGCTACTTACAATCCCTGGGCTTTATCTCCAATCTCTATAGAGAAAATTGAGATCTGCAATGGAAAACAAAGGAAAACAACTATATACTACTCTACAAGATTATATAAGACAAGTGTATCTATGAATATTAGAGAAACGGTAGACAAGAAAATGTAACAAGACGTAAAATTGAAGGAAATAAGTCAAGTATATATTAATTGGAAAGCCAAAAAGAGTCACTTACAAAGCGTGATTGATGATTCAACACTTCTCCAACCTCTCCTCATCCAACATTCGCATGAATCTTGAAATCAAAATGCAGATGCTTCCTCCACAATTAAAGGTTTGATACTTCAATTGTTCCTCCCTTCACCTTGGAAATACCTTCAATATATAGGCTTGATAGGTCCAACCACCATGAGAAAATGAAGGATACGGTTGAGGATATGGATCCTTAAGATTTGTATAAAATCCTAAGGTGAATCCATAGCAGAGGGGTCGAACACAACCGACCTCATCCCAAGAGAGATAGCCCATAGAATAAGGTGGAGGATCCCCCTTTTCCCTCTAACAAGATTGTTGCTCCACCAGAAATGGATACAGTGAACCATATTCTATAGTGTCACTCCCATAGCATGGAAACGGGGGCACCATTTTGTGAAATGGCACTCCCCTAGCTTGGCCATGGGGGCACCACCCTTCATAAATGCCCAAAAAATGGTCGATTTTTCTAAGAAAAAGGTGAGTTTTGACCTTGAAATGATGGGTTTCTTCCTCCAACATGACTTGGGAGTCATGGAAAATGTATTTCATGGTGTCAAGGGGTTGAGACACTCAAAAAAATGAATGTGAAACTAGATAAGGTTCATATGACACTTGTGACAGTGCATGCGACACTTAACAAGGTGCATACATCACTTTGTGACACTTGCAACACTCAGGGTGCAAAACTCAAGTGTGACATTTATGACACTTATGACACTTAGGATATAATTCCTAAGTGTGGAATTTTGACATGTAAAAAATGCCCCCTAAAGTGTGAGTTCGGAATAAAAACTGATGGTTACAAATTATTCAATGCAAGGGTGTTGGAGTAGGAGAACCTGACATAAGTTGCAAACAATCATTAGTCAGTATACAAATATATTCCATTTCTGAGGTAGGCATACCTATGCTCAGAATACAGGATGATTCAAAGAATGGCCGCCAACCAATACACTGTGGATCCATGAGAATATTGACTAAGGACATGGCCACCAAAGATACAATGTGGATCCTTGCCTCCATGACATGAACTGATCGCAGCCATGAAAAATACATAGTGGAGCTATGAGATGACAAAACATAGCCACAAATCAATACAATGTGGATCTATGTGATAGTATACATATCAGTAGGATTGACAACATGGTGATTGTATACATATCTCCATCACAACCTTGGTAAAGTGCATAATAGAGTGAGCGCCCAACCCATGGTCTTTGTCCCGATACAAATGTGGTATGAATATAGCCATGTGAATAGATGATTTGATGTTGAACATGGTATAAACCACTTGATTACCAATCATTGATGTAAACCATTAACAAGTGTGAGGGAAATCACCAATGACGTCGATGAATCCCAAGGTACCCTAGTACATTCCAGTGAATGTGAATAAATGAGTTGAGTTTGAACATTTGTGGAATCATTTGATTAGATGTAAATGATGTAAACTTACTGTAAGAAGCAAGGAGGCCTTCCATTGAGGCATGTAGGTCCCAAGGTACTAAATAGTTTCTAAGTCTAATTCTCGGATAATGTGTTGAAGTCGATAGGAAAAAACTCATTGAAGGAGGGACTTGATGTATCCCCCATCATCGACATGAAACTAACACGGTAAAGTGATGTGATATGGAGGATCAAATGAGTATGGATTGACAAAAGAAATGGAAATTGGTAATACTATAGATGGATGTTTTGAAGTGAAACTTCCCTTGAACATTATGAAGCATGAAAACTGACTTGGTGGCATTGACTCAACAAGTACCAATAACATAATGTGGTGGAAAATAAGAGAATTGTTCGACTGGAACAAAAAAGTAAAACGACACATGGAATTGGTATGACTCAGAGAAAAGAATATTACCCAATTATAAGAAGATATGCAAACAGGTGCCATTTTCAAGGGTGACAACAGTTGCCATAAAGGATTCCAAAAAACTTGACCCGCTTCCTTCAATTTCCCCCCCATCATGATTGATGAGTGCCTCTTTCTTTTTAACGAGCTTGAGGAGGATAACAGATGCTTGGTATAGCTCATCCTTCATATGAGTTCCTCAACATATATTTAATGAACCTGAGGAAGGAAGGGTTTGGTCATGTATGGGTCCTAGAGATTGGACTCACATAGGTTCTTTGATGCATAGTTTTAAAATCCCAAAGAAGGTAAACTCGGTGGTTTTTCACATTTAGAGATTCTGAAAAGAACTTAAAGATCACTCCATGGATGACTTTTTTGTAAATGTAGTCTCCTAGGACTAAAAAAGTGAAAAACAATATAGGGGATAACTCTTCATCCTTTTAGACTCCCTAAACATGAAAATATTTTCAAGTGAGCTTGAGGAGGGGATAACCTCTCAAACCTTTTAACGAGTGTGAAAGGAAGTAAGCTCACTTGAAAATATTTTCATGTTTAGGGAGTCTACAAAGAGCTTAAAAGATACTCCAAAGAGTTCCCAATGCAATGTCCAAAGGTTTCAAATGGGACCCATGGATAGTTGGTACTTTTCCCCCATCTGTGTGATGGAAGCTAGTGGATTTCCCCCAGCTACATGATAGAAGCTAGTGGATTTGATCTATCTTTATGTCTAGAGGTTGGATATATGCCCCCCCAAGCTTCATTTCATCCATCGATTCTTAATTTGTCACCAAATTTTGTACCAGATGGAGAAAAGGGGTCAACATCCAAAGGAATATGAAAGGAATATTATCAAAGAGATCACCATGTCAGCTACCATATCTAAATCAGAATAAGTGAGATATTGCTTCTCATTTGTATTTGAACGCATGGTACGGGTTGCCACATAATTGACATGCGGTGGGGTAGATTTCACTGGCATGTAAGGACCATTTAGGGAAGTTGTATGTTTGACCTTCAAATGAGGGCCAATGAATGAAAGTTGTTCTATGGTCACTATGTTTCCATTATGAGGGAAACACATAATTTGAAAGAGCATGGACACAAGAGCCTTAATAGAATAAACATAGTCTTTCCTGAAGATAAAATTAAAATACAAGGGGTCATGGACTACCATCACATCAATAAAGACATTTTTCCCTCCTAAAATAATAGGAAACTGAGAAAGGATCCCTAAAGATGACTATCCCTTTTGTTAAAATCTAGCAGATTCTGAGTCACCGACGCAAGATGAGGAGAACCTAAAGCTTGCTAAGAAATGGAGGATAAAATACTAATCGTTGCACCTTCATCGGCAATAGTCTGAGGAATATCCCTACCACAAACCTTAACAATGATTTGGAAAGGTATATAGGAAGGGAGACAAAATTATGACAATGCACCCCAATTGAAAAGAATGACCTCATTACTTATAGGGGGTTTCGTTGGAATGGGTGAAGTACCCCCTTGTCCAAAAGAATCCATAGTAACAAGAAATACCTTAGCGGCATCCTCAATCTTCCTAGGAGGAGTGGGATTGACCAAGGGTGGTATTGGATCGACCACTTTAACTTCACTCTCCAAGGGGAGAGTGGGATCAATCGAAGGTGAAATCGAATCGATCACTTGATTGACTGACTCAACTGATGATGGAACCAGATGGATCACCTGATCAACTGGATTGACCGATGATGGAACCGGATTGACAAGTTCATCAATCAATGGAGGGTTGGGAGATGGAAGTTGCTGTTGGACATCAAAAATCTTTTCCAATATATGTGAAGCCTCATCCATACAAGGGAATAGGTAACTGCAGTGCATCTCCTTACATAACAAGCAAAGAAATTTGACTTTACTCTTATTACTTCCAACCTTATTATCACTATTTGATTGGTTGTCACCAACATGACCTGCAGTGGCTGATGACACGGGTTGAGAAAATTGAGACCACACTTCTACAACCTTGGGAATACCATGGAAATCCTTAAGAAGGTGGTCACCCTTACAAATCCTGAAAGGGAATTTGGGGTTGCAATGTGTCTTGGTAAAATTGTAGAAATTATAAAAACTCCTATCATGATGAACAGTATTTGGTTGATCACTTCCAACATGTCCTGCAGTGATTGGAAGTTTTCCCCCTAGCTTAATTTTCTTAATATTCCTTTTCTTCTTCTTCTTATCCACCTAGTTACTAGTTGTAGATCTTTCACTAGGCGAAGAGGAAGAATGAGAAGAATACCATAAGGGAGAAGAAGGTAGAGGATCGACATGAGGTTGATGGTTCTGGGGTAGAGTACTTATGAACGAAGAAATAGGAGAATTTACATTCACCGCAGTGGAACAAAACCATACCAGTAACCCAATAATGAGTCCAAAAAGAGTCAAAGTAGCGATAGCAGGAGGAACAATGTGTCCCATAGAAGGTGAAACAAATGGTATCCCAAGAAAATGGTTCACTTCATTGGTAGTCCAAGGAACTGACGCCATAGACACAAAATCAACCCTAAGGGATTTTCTAGAGAAAACAAACAACACACGATAAAAAATCTAGAAAACAAACCAAACAAAAAAAACTTTTCATAATGAATGCACTAGTTGGTGATGAAATCCAACATCAAATGATCAATATGAAAAGGGGTTGATATAGAGAAGGTGGACCAGTTATGTTGGTGACCTGCTTAACAGACTTACACTTTGGTGCAATTTTCCTCACGGTCTATCTGTGGGTTACCCTCCAAGGAGCCCGAGTGAGTTTGACCAACATATTACCTAGGTACAACATATACTCCCATTCTTCATCATATTGTGTACAAACCTTAAATATTAAGGCCACACAAGTTACCAACTCACAGTCATCCTCCAGGAAGGTAAAATCCATAGTCAGGATCAAACATATGGGCAGGATATCAAGTCCAAAATTGTTCTAGAGGATTGAATACAAGAGGACCAATAAACTCCAAAGGACCTCAAATGGATTCAAGATTCACAAAGCTCTGAGACCAAATGAAAAAAACTAATTCTCAGGGAGAACCCCCAGTATACGATCGTTACACTATGTTTGGTTAAGATTCAGAGGGTTAATCTCCGTTGCTCTCTCGCACACAACCTCGTGTTTAACCCCTATGTGAGAGGGGGGTCCCGGATATGCTTATACAAAAATTGTATTTTCTCTCCCTATCGCAAGATTATATGTTTTTTATGACTTTGGAAAGTTATTATCAACACCTATTCCAAATCCCTACACTTAAGCTAATGTAGGTTTGCAACACCATAGAAAGAAAATTTTCTAGATAGATTTTAATTAGTGCTTTTATTTTTAGGATGTTGTTTACTCAAGGGTATGGAAGTGAAATCGATGATATTCGTGACTTCAACTCCAAAAGAGTGCAACATAATTAGATGCAAATATTTATGTTCGATGAACTCTATCTATGGAAAGGAGAAGAGTCTTTTTCCATTCCCAAATGCATAAACCCACTGCAGTTTACCTAATGCAAAATACAAACATGTACCACCCAAAAATTTGAATGTAATCAATTTATGTTCGTTTGATTATAAATTCAATGAACCTAAATCAAATGCAAGTTATTTCTATCTCCTTAATTTCAATGCAAGAATCCAATGCAAACACAAAGGAATATGAAGTCAAAAGATCAAACAATAAATGAACTCAAAATTGATGAGAACTGAGAGAAACTAAGTGTAAAATAACTCGCTCAGACAAGAAATCAAAAGTCAACAAGAAAGCACAATTTCGGAATTCATCCAAGAAGAATGCAAACAACGAAAAAATGCAAGAGGAAATCACTCAACAATCCTTAAAGATGAGAAACAAAGAAAAAAGTATTCAAGCTAGGTTGTGGTAAGAAAAATAATATCAATCATTCAAATAAGAAATATGTTCTAAAGAATATTGAACAGAAACTCAAAACAAAACAAACTTTTGCATACTCTTCCAACCAATCAGATAATTGAGAACATCACGAGAAAAGACCAAACCAGTGAAAAGGAAGCTGAACCAATCTCGCAATGTAGAAGAGGTTTGCAAGATCAAAAAATATAAAAATGAGTGATAATTATAAAATACTCAATCCAAACAAAGTCAAAGACAATCAAGAGTCACTCAGAAACAAACCTCTCAAAAGAAGACTGAGAAAAAGCAGGTAGAAAGAGGGAAAAAAGCATGAAAAGGGAGATCGTCACCCATGTTTTCAAGGAGAAGGTTCCATTCAAGAGAATGGAACCCTCTAGGAGTATCTAGGGGAGATAAAATCATCTAATGGCACCTCTGTATGCATTGCAAGGGAGTGTGAATCAGGCTAATGACGCCCTGGTGTGAATTGTAGGGGAGTGCCACTTTTTGGAAAAGTTCAAAAAACGGCTTTCAACAAGCTTAGACTCAGCAAAGACTCAATCAATGGCTCTGTAAAATCTTCAATGAGGAAGAGGGAAGAGGCAATAGATCAAAAAAAAGCATCAAACCAAATCTAATGATAGGCAAAGGCTTTATACAATCCAACGAAAGACTATTCAAAGTCCCTCCCGAGTGGAGTCACCAATTTCTGTTACGGAATGTTTCACCTGCAAATAGATGAAACTTACCTTAGATTACTAGATCCCTATGCCAAGACATAAATAGTACAAGTCCACACTAACATCCCTTTAAACTTATCTTAACCAATTAGAATGAGAAGGAGAGAAAGGATATGATGAACCTATTTCGACGGGCTTCCTCAATTGTTTCCAATCCTCAGGCTTGATCTCCAAGCTCCCTAGTGAAAATTGAGATCTGCAATGGAAAACAAAGGAAAAAAACTATCTTCTACTCTACAATATTATAAATACAAGTCTATCTATGAATATTAGAGCAACAGTAGACAAGCAAATATAACAAGACATAAACTTGAAGGAAATAGGCAAAGTATATATTAATTGGAAAGCCAAAAATAGGCACATACAAAGTGTGATTGACGATACAAAACTTCTCCAATATCTCATCATCCAACCCTTTCATTAATATTGACATCAAAATGCATATGCTTCCTCCATAATCAAAGGTTTGATACTTCAATTGTTCCCCCCTTCACCTTAGAAATACCTTCAATATATAGGCTTGAGAGGCACAACCACCATGTGAAAATGAAGGATATGGTTGAGGATATGGCTCCTTAAGGTTTGGGTTATATCCTAAGATGAATCCATAGCATAGGGTTCAAACAAAACCAACCTCATCTCAAGAGATTTGGCCTATAGAATAAGGTGGAGGATCCCCCTTTTCCCTCTAACAAGACTGGCACACTCCCAGAACTGAACACAAGGAACCATATTCTATGGTGGTGCTCCCCTAACATGGAAATGGGGTGTCATTCCATGAAGTGGCACTCCCCCATCATGGCTAGGGGGGTGCCACCCTTCATAAATTCCCAAAACATGGTTCATTTTTCCAAGAAAAAGGTGTGTTTTGACCTTGAAATGATGGGTTTATTCTTCCAACATGACTTAGGGGTCATGGAAAATGTCATTCATGGTGTCAAATGGGTTGTGACACTCAAAAATTTGAATGTGACACTAGTTAATGTGCATACAAGACTTGCGAAAATGCATGCGACACTTAGCAATGTGCATATGTCACTTTGCGACATTTGCGACACTTAAGGTCTGAAAATCAAGTGTGACATTTATGACACTTATGACACTTAGGATATGATGACCAAGTCCAGAATTTTTACATGTTAAAAATAACATCAATGATTCTCTAATATAACTCTCCTAGGTGTCATGGTTGCTAACAAATCTCCTTAGTCTACTTCAACCTGCAATCAAAAATCTCAAAACTAGAGTTATTTTAAAACACATCAAATCTTCCTTCAAGGTCTCTTCCTGATATCGACCCCTATTTGATTCATTCCCTTGAATCGACAAAATTGTCTTGTCATATTTCACAAATATGAACCTCTCTCTGTGTAATGTCTATGTCCACTTCAGATTTCTCTAAATAAGAATTCCCCTAAATCATGTCTCTATGATATCATATTTCACTAAATATGCACTTTGCATATTTTTTTTGTACCTCTATCACCTGTCAGCACAAAATTCAAATTTATAGTCAACAAAAGAAATATATTACCTTATACCTCCTCTAGTTTGCATACATTTTGTTGATGTCCTTCCTTCAATTCCAAAAGAGCATTCACGCTCTAATACCACTTGACGACCTTAATGGTAAAAACCCACAATATAAGCTAGCTCCCTAATCATGGCTTCTCTATAAGTATTCAACTAGACTATCCAAGGATCTATTGGCTTAGTTTTCTTTCCTTATCTAAATCAGATGTCATATATTAGGTTAACAACTTCTTATTTATTCGATCACATTCTGGATTGAATTCTCACTTCCTTGTGTTCTCATATCTCCACTAGACTTTGCCCATAGGTCTATTTGAGCCTTTAGATAACACCTTACTTGATTCCTTGAATCCTATAGTCGTAGATCCATTTAATATAATCTTGTGTTATAACCAAAAGATTCATACCTAATCACCCGACCCTTTAGCACTGGATCCTTAGCGCATGTCATCCATAAGGCCATGAGATGTATTTTGGGGGGCTAAGTCTTGGCATGAATATCTATGCAAGGAACCCTTGAATTATACCATATGTTGATGTGTATCAAATCCTTTAATAGCTAGGATTATATCGCATCCCAATCCATAATTAAGTTGAGTTCTAGTTGACTATGCGAAATAAATCTCTACCCTTGATATTTATCCCTCCGATCGCTATCAATGATTGGTATTATTCGTGTTCATGCACACGATATAATGACTATTTTATCTCTTCATGACTTCAATAGTTTTTCAGCTGTTAATTATATAGGATCATCGATCCTTCACAATGATCGATGATCACTTATACGAATTCGTCAAATATAATACTGTACATGATTTACACAAGACTTCTAATGCCTTTCCTGGCCTGATTTTAACTCAATAGGCCTACCCATATTTCTTCTCTTTGGCCTGATTTACTCACTTAATGGGCCACCCTCAAATGCTTTCAATGCTTACAAACTTATACAAAGACTTCCAAAACTATAATCATCTTCATATCCAAATTAATCTCAACAAATCCCTAAAGATCCTCTCAGATCCACAAGATCCTCTAACAAGCCTTAACTCTAGGATCCTCAAATCCTCAATCACTCAATAGTTTCCTAAGGATCCTCTTAGATCCACAAATTACTCATTCAACTCCTATATTAGGATTCTCAATCTTCATGAGATCTAACTTACTCTAGATCTCTCAACTCCTCTCAAGTCTCGAGATCTCTTCTTAGAAGTAGATATAATTACAATACAATCCACTCATACATTCTATATATCCTATAAAACTTAGGAAATTACAATAAAATTCCTTTAGGGAACCAACTCCCTAGGAAAATGAAAAAACCCCTAGGTATAATCAAATGTACAAGATTTTGGAGGTAGAATGATCTTGCGTCATACTGCCTTGATAACTCAATCAATCATGGATCATGCTTTCAATTTCATCGGTTTACATGGGATTTGGATTTATTATGACCTTTAATCAATGTGTTATGCATTAATAACGACATTATGCATATACAAGTGGTGTCTAACATGGAGGGGATAATAAATGTGATGATAATTGGTGATGTGATATTATGACAAATGGAAAATGTTAAGTATGAAGGTGAAAAATGATGTATGGGGAGTGAAAAATGTATAACACGAAAAATGCATAATTTCATACTTGTGGACCTATAATCTTGTGAACGTGACTATGGGAAAGGGTGAAGAGATCCACATTGGATTGAAAATATGGTTAATTGTTTAAGAATGATGCAGACTTGCGGACCTAAGAAATCAAGTAAAATACTAATGGGAAACGTGTAAGTATGCATCTTCCTTGCTGAAAAATTGACTAAGTATCAAAAAAATGGAAAAATGAAAAAGGAGTAATGCAATTTGGTGAGTGCAGGGTTGTGGACATGGAATTCAAGAAATTTTTTACTCATGACATACATCTATGTATCCACATTTTCAAACAGTAACTAAGTATAAAAGGTGAAAGTGAATTTAAGAGGTACACATAGGTAAAAGGTAAGAAATGTTAATAATGAATGCGGACCTGCAGTATGACAAAACCTACAGACCTGTGAATTTGAGATTTATGCTACCCTGTTCTGCATCATTTGAAAAACGGCTAAGTTTTCAGAAATTTTTATAGGAGGGAAGAAAAATGAAGGGAAAATAAGCAAGAAAAGGGGTAAGGGAATCCTAAAAGTGGTTGAGTGAAAAAACACCAAGCTGATCAAGAATATGGATCAACATATGGCTCCAACTGTGGGACAGTGACCCCCTACGGGTTCCTAAGAACCCAAAATCATGTTCTATTGGGCCATGGAGTAAAAATAAGAAAAACAAACTAAAACTATGTACAAGGAGAAACAATAAAGACTATGTACAAGGTTTTTGACCAATGGGGAATCAACAAAACAAATTATTCAGATGTTTCCCATTGATGGGAAATAACTGAATTACACCCTTCATTTCTTTGAGGAGGTATGAATTATAACCAATTATTTTTTCAATTTGGTATGGGCCGATCTAAAGAACTTCAAAATTTCTATGGGACGATGGTTTCTCTTTTTCTTTATTCTAGAGAAAAACTAACTGGTCGTTTTGAAAATCCTTTGAAGTTGCACTTTTATCGAAATACTTCTTGATTTTTTTTTGCCTCATTTTCATTTCTAATGTCACATTCTCTCTTTGTTCCTCGAGTTGTAGAAGTTCATTATATCTTCTTTGTATTGGTGATTGTTTCTCATCTTCATCATCATTCATGACCAACGTCAATGCTTTCAATTCCATGTGAAAAGGTAGTCTTGCTTCTTTCCCATATACCAAACCAAAAGGAGAATTCCTAGTTCCCTTTTGGGGGGTAAGTCGGCTTTCCCAAAGCGCATATATCAATTTATTATGCCAAATTTTTTGATTAGCTTCAATAGTCTTCTTGATAATTTGAATCAATGTCTTGTTTGTTGATTTTTCCATTATGTTTTTTTGATGGTAGTAATTGGAAGATTGACCCATGACCATTCCATACTCACCACAAAATCTTGTGAATTTAGATCCAATAAATATTGAACCATTATCAGTTGTGAATTTTTCTAGCACATCAAATATATATAGTATGTTTTCTTTGAGGAAATGAATCAATTGGTCTAAATCTCCATTTCTTAAAGTTGCTTCTTCTTTCCATTTTGTAAAATAGTCAGTTGTTGTAACAATATATGAGTGTCCCTTGTTAGATTTAGGATTTATCGAACCAATCACATCTAAACCCCACTGAATAAATGGTTTCTCTACCATAGATGTTTGTAAGGGCATAGAAACCCTTTTCATTTTGTCTAAGAAAGTTTGACATGGGATGCACTTTCAAATGAATTCATAGGATTCTTTAAATAATGTTGGCCAATAAAAACCAGCTCAGATCATTTTATGGGTTGTCACCACTGGTGAAAAATGTCCCCCACAGATCCCCTTATGGTATTCTTGAATTGATTTCATGGCTATGATGTGATCCAAACATCTTAATAGTACACCGCCAAAATTTCGCCTGAACAATACTCTAAACACTAGAACATAATTGTTTGTTTTCATTTTCAAAGTTCTTCTTTCCTTCAAAGACATTTCTAGAGGAAATTGACCTGATTTAAATAAAATTTTATGTGCTTATACCATTCATAATTCTCCAAACTTGTTTCTTGAATTACAATGTTAAATACATCAACAAAAGAAGTATTTACAGCTTCAATTCCTGTCATGAATTTACATAGACTTTGTCCTCTGATAACCTTCAATGGTTTAATCTCTATGTCATATTTCTTAATCTTGGCCAACCAATTATCCCATCTTCCTTCTTTGAGTTGTTGATTCAGAAGAATCTTAACTCGTGAATGCAGAACATAATAAATGACACAATTTGAGAGAATGTATGTTCTAAAATGGGAAATTGCTTTCACAAGTGAAAGGGATTGTTTTTCAATGATTGAATAGTTCAACTCATAATCATGCAATGTTTTACTCATAAAGGAAATCAATAACTCTTATTGCTTCTGGTTTTTCTAGGTAAGAATCGAAGAAATGGTTTCATTTGAAGCAAAGGAATACAATATGAATTCTTTGACAAAATTAGGATTTACATGGACCGGTGTGGTAGTATTGGCTAGTTTAATTTCTGTAAATTCCTTTTGAATTTCTGGTGTCCATTCAAATTCTTGATCTTTATTTAGCAACTTGTTTATGGGTTTAACAATGGAAGCAGAATCAGGAAAAAATCATCTTACAAATTTTATCTTTCCAAAGAAAGATTGAACTCCATTTTTTGACGTTGGAGGGTTAAGGTAATTTATTGCTTTGATTCTTTCAGGATCAATGTAATTTATTTGGTTCCAACATGGCCTAATAGATTTCCTTTTGTTACAACAAAAAAATGTTTCTTTGGATTCAATGATACTCCATATGTTCTACATTTCTCAAAAAATTGTCTAAGATGTCTGAGGTGTATCTCTCTTGATTTTGAATAGACAATTAAGTCATCTCAATAATCAACCATGAATTTTCCTATAAAATATCTAAAAGAGTGATACATGGCCCTATGGAAGGTTGCGCTTGAATTTTTTAATATGAATGGAATTTTTTATAAGCATAAGTTCCCCATGGTGTTACAAATGTTGTTGTTGGCCTATCCTCCTCAGCTACAATAACTTGATTGTACCTCGAAAACCATCTAACATTGACATTAGTGCAGACCCTGTAACTTGATGAATAAGCATTTCCATATTTGATAGTGGGTAATTGTCCTTTATACTAACTTTATTAATATCCCTAAAATCAACACACAAATGGATCTCACCAGTCTTCTTCCTAACCACTACTAGATTTGGAAGCCAATCTGAATATCTAATGGGAGAAATTAGGCCAGCTTTTTCTAATTTCTCAATTTATGTCTTTACCAAAGGATTTATCTTGGGGTTTATTATCCTCAACTTCAGTTTGAAAGGTTTGGCCCCATGTTTCAGAGGTATGATCTGTTGGAATGTTGATTTATCATATTCCTTTAAATCATTATAACTTCATGCAAAAACATCTTGAAAATATTTAAAAAGTTGAGTGTATTGGTCCCTTTCTTCTTTAGTAAAACTGGTACCCAAGTTTATATACTTTGTTGATTCATGAGTACCAATGTTTATCTTATGTCTTTCTTGGACCTTTCTAATAGA
The DNA here is from genome assembly GCA_032191745.1 of Picea mariana. Taxonomy (NCBI): domain Eukaryota; kingdom Viridiplantae; phylum Streptophyta; class Pinopsida; order Pinales; family Pinaceae; genus Picea; species Picea mariana. The sequence continues at coordinate 23,894 of JASDQU010688995.1, forward strand.
AGGCTCTTCGAGTGGTTTTGAAATCTTTGTTTGTTCATCTCTCATAAAGAGGGATTCCAAATTGATGTATTTCTATGGAGAAGGTTTTTTACTTTGCTCATAAATTTTCTCTTACAAATTTTGATCTTCTCTTGGATCTACTTAAATTATGGTGTCATCATCTGTGAGAAAATTTACCACATGTCCATCATTCTCACAAACTTGTAAATATTCTTGATTATCTGGGATTGATGGTTGAAAAATAGTCTTCATGTGATAAGTTCCTTCTTGTTGTAAGTATTCTATGTTAAACATGGATGCAGTAACTACCAATGCATCAAATTTTTTGTTCTTCTCCCCCGGGGATAAATAATATGTTGAAAGATTTGAAAGAGTCCATGAGCTTTGTCACTCTTTTGGCATAACATTTCAATTTTTCCCTTTCGAATTTATATTTTCTTCTGATGTAATTTATAATCAATTCTAAATCACTAGTGACTACTAAGTTTTCAACCTTCATTTGAATGGAAATGGTCATACCTTGAATTAATGCCTCGTATTCTGCTTCATTATTGGTGCATGGAAATTCAAGTCTTCTGGCATGAGAATAATAGCTTCAGGGATTTTGAAAATAATTCCTACTATGTTTCTTGACTTAGAACATGCACCATCAAAGGAAATTTTCCAGTATCCTTGAAAAGAGTCTTTTTATTTTGTCTATTCTTGAGTGCGGATCTATTCTTAATCAAAGACAACATAGTTTCCCATTCCAACATCAATATAATTCCTCATCGGCTCATTTTCCTTTTTTTTATGAAAGAAAAAAGGTTTTCTTACTTCTTTGGGGACCCTTACCATTGTTACATCTTTATTTGGAAGCATCATACATCTTCCATCATTCATGATAT
>JASDQU010688995.1:54646-71868 GCA_032191745.1 Picea mariana
AAACCATTTTATGAATCTCCTATAGTATCATGCTAGGCCCATAAAGGATCTAATATTAGTTTCATCTTTTGGTGTAGGGAAATCCATAATGGCCTTGATCTTATCAGGGTTAACTACCACCCCTTTCTTAGAGATAACATGGCCTAATTAGTGGACTTTCTTTTGGAAGAATTCACACTTGCTAAGGTTTTCATAGAGCTTGTGTTCTCTTAGTACTTGAAGTATGAACTTGAGATGTTCCTCATGTTCTTCCCTGCTCTTTGAATAAATTAGGATATCATCAATGAAAAATAAAACAAATATGTCCAAGAAATTACCGAGTACTTTATTCATCAAGCACATGAAGGTGGTTGGTGCATTGGTAAACCCAAATGGCATCACCACAAATTCATAGTGCCCATACCTTATCCTAAAGGTTTTTTTATGGATGTATTCATCATTAATTTGGACTTGATGGTATCCAAATCTCAAATCAATCTTGGAGAAGATTGTATCACCACTTAACTGGTCAAATAAGTCATCAATTCTCAGCAAGGGATACTTATTCTTAATTGTCATTTTGTTAAGTTTTCTATAGTCTATGCACAACTTGAGTGTGCCATCCTTTTTCTTCACAAACAAAGTTGGTGTTCCCCAAGGAGACATGCTAGGTTGAATATAACCCTTGTCTAACATTTCCTTCAGTTGCAATTTTATCTCAACTAGCTCTGTGGTACTCATCCTATAAGGTGCTCTAGACATTGGCACCGCTCTAGGTACCAATTCTATTGAGAAATCAATGTCTCTTCTTGGAGGTAGACCGGGTACTTCTTCAGTGTTGGATAGTTGGTTTGGACAGTTTGTTTTCATTGATGTCAACCCTTGGAGAAGTCTAGAAGCCCTATAGATATGGTTTAGATTGATGGTGAGTTAGTTTTCATTGATGGAGTGGTTGATGTTAGAAGATGTGATGGGTGCATTTGATGTAGTCTACATGCAGCCCCAGAGGTATGGTTATGGGACCCCGAATTTTGTAGAAGAATACATACATGAAGGACAATGTAAATGCAAGTAAGACACTCATAGATGGATAGTCCTTGTCGTGTCATTTTCATTGATATTTGGTACACCACGTGGTTCCTCGTGGTTGAGGATTTATGGCCTTGTGAAGTTTGGAGGACCCTCAAGAGTAATCTATAAACCCCTAGAAGGTCAACAAGAAGTCAATTATTCTACAAGCCTCTAGAAAGTAATCAAGAAGTTTTCTAGTCAAAGTGGTTGCAACAAGAAGTTAATTATGGGTAAAGTAGTTGTAACAAAAAAATTATGAGTTTACTAATTATGGGTAAAGTAGTTGCAAAAAGAATGTGGGTTATCCTTAGAAGAAGGAAAAGGGGTAAAATAGTTACAAGATTGCCTCTAAAGGAAGGCACTTGGGAAGTCTAAATAAGATATCAAGAGACTCCCATTAGCACCTATCGAACACATTTAATATCTATCTTGTGAAAGTTTTTTGGCAGGAATTTTATTGACAAATATGAGGTGGCTTCAATCTGAGGCGATGAAAGAGGAGTGATGGAAAATTTTAGTGATTTCATAGGAGAGCAAAGGTTTTGTGAAAAAACATGATTTAGCTGATCCCCATGGGTCAGACTATCAATTCCCGTGAGGCGCCCCCGCAGGTTGCTTAGGGCTCGTCACGCAAGGACCCTATAGAAAATCAACTTATCCCACAAGGAAAAGTAAAATATAAAGGGTGATGGTTGTATCATGTTACAAAAGCTGAGGAGAGTCTACATGCATGTGTGACAATGTTCAGGTACAACAAAATCATCTACAAAAAAAATAGGCATGTTTATATGGTTGTTTGAAGTTGGATCTTTGTGATTTCTTGGGGTATGGTTATGTGAGGTTGAGTATATTCCCTTGAGGTACTATTGGTTGTATGGAACATTTTGTATGATCCATATCTGTAGAGGCACACTGTTGGTGCACTTGTTGTTTGTACTTGGAACACATTCTTTGGTATTTTGTTGAGACATATCTTGTGTCATAAGGTACATGCTTGAGAGGCATGTCTTGTTGATGCATGGTACATATTGGTTAATGCATAGTACATCTTGGCTATATTGGTATCTTGGTTTTTGGTTTGGTTACATGGCGATGATACCATATACTTGAGGCATATACTTGGTATATGATCTTGGTTGATTATGATACATTCTTGAGATTTGGTTTATACATTGATACGTGATATGGTACATGATTGATACATGATATGGTACATGATTGATACATGATATGGTATAGGTTTGGTGCATGGTTGATGCACTTGTTGTTGTACAAGTGTCGGTGCATGGTTGATGCACTTTTTGTTGGTATATGCTTTGGTACATGGGTGAGACACATATCTTGTGATGGTATGTTGGTGATCTTGGTACATGATTGGCAGAGGCATGTGTTGGTGATGTTGGGCATATAGTTGAGAAGAGTCCTTGGTGTATGATCCATGTGAGAGGATTTGGTTGAGTATTGGTGACAATGAAAGGTTGGACAATGAAAAGTTGATGTGACAGGTTGGAAATAGTGACAAGTTGACAGGTTATAGGTTGATTTGATAGTGACAGTGGTGGTGATTGTGGTAGTGACAGTTGATCTACACTTATACTTCATGGAAACAGGATAGGGAAACGAAAGGGGGTTGTAGCCTCCTTTTGGTTGGTGTCAGAGAACTCGGGGAGTTGGATATTCCTTCAGGTTGGAGACTAAGAATTAGGGGGTTGTATCCTCCTTCCAGTTGGAGTTGAAGAATCAAGGAGTTGGAGATTCCTTCATGTTGGAGCCTGAGAATCAAGGGGTTTGGAGCCTCCTTCTAGTTGGAGCTAGAGAATTCAAGGAGATGTAGATTCCTTCAGGTTAGATCCTATAATAGGGGTTTGTATCCTCCTTCCAGTTGCAGATAGAGAATTGGAAAGTTGGTGCTTCCAATGAATGTATTATTTGATATATAAGAAAGCATTATATGGTTTTCTCCCATTTGGGTTTCCATGTAAATTCTGGTGTACTATGTATTTGATGTAATGTTTTTGATGTGATGCTCTTATGTTTATATGATCATGATATACTAATGATATATTGATGATATATTGTTGATAAAGTTGACATATATATATTGTGGTTAAAAAGTGGTAAAAGTGCTCATACTGATTCACCCCCCCTCTCAGTATTCCAACATTTAGGAAACACATCTTTGTATTCTCTCAGTATAGGATGACCTTATAGGCTTGATTTATGGTCCTCAACCGAGTTTAGTACTTGTATTACATACAAGGGACATCCTTTCCTACAGTACTTCTTCATTTGAAGGATTGATATTTGTCTCATTGAGACAGGCTTTTGAATTCCTTGTAGGGTTCTTCTATTCCCTTTCTCATCTTCACACTCTAAGGTTTTGTTATAGCAGTCTAACTTGAATTTGTTGGAAGCCAACCAAACCATACCAATCAACATGTCATAAGACCCCAAGGGAAGTATGTTCTGGGTTGCTTGGGTAGAAAACCCATTCATAATGAATTGGCATGTTTTTATGATCTTTGTTACCTTTCTTTTTATTCCAGTGGCTACCTGCACCAGCCATGGTTTAGCATGTTTTACTTGTAATTTACATTTCTCAACAATTTGAGGAGAAGCATAACTCAAATTATAACCAGGGTCAATTAGAATAGAAACAAGATGGTTGGTTATCATACCTTCCATTTCCACCACTAAGGCTTGGTGGTATGCTTATCTATTATCCAAGGTTGCATGAATTTTTGGTACACTCCTAGACACATCATCAATTCTGGTAGCCTATTGGATATTGTAGACTCTCCCACTGTCTAGATGCCTATGAGGGAAGTCCCTCAATAGATGTTGTTCTCCACAACCCCAAAATTTCAATGGCTCTTTCTTTGTACTCTTAGTCCTTCTCGGGGATGTTCCAAAGGTTTTGTTTCCATACTTAGATGGAAATTTTTGTTGATTCACACTTTTAGTGGGAAGGCTCATCCTAGAATTCTTCCCATAATTCTTAAACCTTGAGGGTTTAGTCCCTTCTTCTTGAATCCCATTTACATTTCTTCTTCCAGTCCTTGGGATATTCTTCCTTGTGGTTGACTTGTTCATAACAGTACCCGCCTTTATTAATGGCATCTTCGAAGGTCTTAGGTTCATCAAACTCAATTATGTTTTGGAAAGATTGAGGAAACCCACTAGGGAATCATTGCATATTCATCTTTTCTTCCTTTATATAGGGCACATACCTCAGTAACTCCAAAAACTTGTTGATGTATTCATCTATGGTGAGTTGTCCTAGTTTGAGTTCATAGAATTCCTTAATCCTTTCGTCATAGTACCTTTCAGACATGTACTTTTTCTTGAAGTATTTTTCAAATTTTCCCCAAGACAACTCCTTCTCATGGATTCCCTTTAAATTTCTAAGCTCCTCCCACTAGATAGAGGCCTTTCCATTCATTTTAAATATAGTTATTTGGTCTTTCAAGTTTTCAGAGTAGCTATGAACTATGAAGTATTTCTTCAGGATAAGTATTCAAGCTTCTACTTTTCCCCCTTTTTTATTTCCCCATAAAAAGTGGGTGTCTTGGATTTCTTAAATTCTTCAGGATCACCACCCTTGGAGTGCTTCCTCTTCTTTCTTTTCCTCTGAGAAATTGAACTAGTCTCACTACTGGATAGTTCCTTGGAGATTTATACCGCTTCACTAGAGGAATCTTCAAATGAGTCTTGGGTTTTGACATGCCTCTTGGCTCCATGTTGAGCCTTCTTGGGAGTTCTTATTCTTGCATTATTTCTTCCAAGACCATGCCTATGTATCTCAGGAAGACTCTAGGTTTTCTCAGGCTGGTGCTTGTTCACATTATTGGTTGCTAGTCCATGTTGTAATTGTCTTTGTATATCTAACAGACTTTGCAGTAGGACTGCATTTAATTCAGTCTATTTTTCCTACTTTTTCATCAACCTATCATATCAACCTTGAAGCTCTGTAGCTTGGCCATGAAACTTCTCATAGTCTCAGCTAGATTTATAGAGGTTTCTATTGCTCTCCTTTCATCGGATTCTTCTTATTTTTTATGGGATCTCTCTCCCCATTCATGGTGTGTCAACATCCTTTCACTTATAGCTTGTCTAGAAGGTCACTAACTGGTCAAGTGTTGATGATCAACAATTTTTCATTATTTAATTATCCACCATCTCATAAACAACATAGGATATTTTTATAAAATAAAATAGCTTCATCATTAAACATACAACAACATCGTACAATTCATTTTTTTATTCATGTAAGAGAAGCGTACAGTCTCATCCCTTTTTTTAGTAATAAGGTTTAAAATAAATCCTCATGGATAATAATGCAGAGGCATTATCAGTCTTGAGATTTCAAGTGTTAACTGTTTGCATAGTGAAATTCATCAAATTCATATGTTGGGTAAAACAATGACTCAGGAACCGTCAGATCAAAAGGTTGATTCAATATCCATCATTGGATCTTCACATCCATGGTCAAATCCTCTGTGGTTAAGTTATAATAGTGATCGTTGATCACAATCAGTTCAACGATATTCATCATTATATAATGTGGAAATATAGCCATGGATCGTATGTAAGGATCAACGGTTCATATTAAAAGTGTCCACTCAAGTTACACATGAGTTAATAGAAGGCTACATCATGCTAGTGGTTTTTGTTAACACTCAAGAATTTCTTTGGGTTGTATCAAAGAAAACCCCGAGGTAATTGTTTCAACCAACTTTAGATTGTATTCTAACCTATACAACCAGAGAGGGCTCTCTCGGATGTCTAATGACTGGGAATAACTCAAAGGATTCATTAGTAAATGTACATAGGTTAGATTCTACAATAGGACAAGTTTTTTTTTGTTTTTAAAAGGGTTGGTAGGACAAACAAGGAAACGGTACCATTGGGCCATGGAGTCAACGCCTGAATTTCAATGTTTTTACAATCAACAGCTGGTTGGTTTCTTTCTATATATTTGAGGCAAAATAGGTGATATGCTCAGCAAATAAATGATATGAAATGGGATATGGAAAGGAGAATAAATCCCACTACACTACAGGCCTCAATCAATGGATGAATCTCCAATGCATCTTTAGAAGAAAGGACACAAAGATTAATTACTAAATAGAGCATCAAATGAATTAAAACCATTAAAAAATAACAAGCATCATCAATGTGAAAGGAGAATCAAACATGGATGAATTCCTACCACTCAATCTCAGACAATGCTAGCAGAAAAACATAATCATGGAAATGTTATACAAGAAACACATACTGAACATAAACACCGTGATGAATCTCAAATTTCAAAAAAAGGAAACTTTTGCATTAACTTCGAAGAAATAAACAGGTCTTCTTACCCAAGGGCCCAACCCTTATCTACTCTTGTACCATGAAATATATAGAACTATTGGTCCTTTCCAGCTCACCATTTCAAAATCCAACCCCTTTCCCAAAATAGAAACAATTACAAACAGAAAATGACACGTTTTAACTGATTTCCTGCTTTTTAGGAGGTGAAATTCTGAAAAATAGGCTTCAAAACGCCACTTCTAATTCTCAAACTGTAACAGTTATGTAACATATGAGAACAGTTATTTTAGGTAAGCTCGTTCTAAAGAAAAACCTCTCTTGGTTTCTTGAAATTCGTCTCCGGTTGGACAGAATACGTGTCGTAAAAACATGTCTCAAGCAAAATATCATGAAAACTAAAAAATGGGGTTCAAAATATTCCTTCAAATATCCCAATCTGTGACACCTTTTGAAAATATGAGAGAGTTTTTTATTATTTGGTTTGTCCTTGAAAAAAATGTCTCGAGGGTTTTCAAAATTCCTCTCCAGTTGGTTAGAAAGTGATCTTGAAGTTGACCATTCAACCAATCATTTATGCAGCGTGCCATGTATCCTCTACGTAGTAAAATCCTCTGCACGACAAAATCCTCTGAGCGACAAAATCCCTACGCGGCAAAATCCTCTATGCAGAAAAAATTCTCTGTGCGGAAATATCCCCTGCGCGACAAAATCCCCTGCACGGAAAAACCCTCTGCATGACAAAATCCTCTGCGCAACAAAACCCTCTGCACGACAAAACCCTCTGCGCAGAAAAATCCTCTGTGCGACAAAACCCTCTGCATGAAAAAATCATCTGCACAGCAAATTCCTCTACACGGAAAAATCCTTTGCGCGACAAAATCCTGTGCAAGGTGAAATCCTCTGCGTAGTTCACAACAAATTTTGCAGCACGTGGTTGCAAATGGAAATGGAAACAATAAATGATAAATCTTCTTTTTGAAACCAACCCTTGGAGATGTTAGATGATGCCAGACATAAAAACAATATTGTTGCTAGCAAGCATGACTTTGCAAAATAATGACAAACCTCTAACCTTAGCTATGAAAATCATGGTGCTAATAGTTGGCTCCAATGGAGATGCTATCATCCCTATGAGGTAGCAAAGAACAGTAGACCGGGTGCCTTATCCATTAGGTTGTTCCCAAGCCATATATTGTGATTTGAAACCTGTAATATGTTTCGCCACCAACTTATTCTGCAATTGAACTAAACCCAAATTGAAAATACAAACTAAAAAGTGATGAAAGAAATGCTCGCCATGTTGAGCTTATTCAAACTTCTACCTACACTAAGCTAATCTCTGAGCTATTTTATTAAGTGAAATAAAAAATCTAGTGCAACCATGCAAGTGTCTTGTCTACGGGTTGAATTCCTTGAGTATCTTTGATCAGTATTGAAAGGGAAAACCCTCTCAATGGAAACTCATCAAATTCAATATTGACCAAATTTAAAACTTAGGTCCATTCGTTGTTTCCAAACATGTTGCAAAAGGATCTTGAAAATAAAGAAAACTGATTTCAGGAGATTGCACAAGATTGTCATCTTGTATCAACCCTCCAACTACAATTCTTCTTCCATAAATATCAAATTGATGGCTTTCATGAAAGGGATGAAGATATGTATTAAATTGTTGCAATGAAACCCATGATGGCAAGAAGGACATGGCTGATTTGGGAAAAAACTCATCATCATCTACATTTTCAGATTCGTCCTATACCAATGGCTGCAATTTTGAACTTATAAAACCTTCCATATAACAAGCAACAGGGTCATCAAACACATGAGAACATTGTTTCATTTTCTTGTCAATTTGTTCTAGTGAATCAGTGTGATTTTGCATCAACACACATTCCTCTGCTTCAGTGATGATCTTAAAATTTTCTTTCAACAATTTAAACGAAGAAAAGCATAAAGGTAAAAACTTTCCTTCAGCTGATTCAGTACATTCTTCATATTCTTCTTTGTAATTGTGATATGTAGGTTGATTTCTTTCATTACACTATTGAAAAGGAACATTTCTGATAGAGAACATGCAATTGGTTGTTATAGGAAGTCAACATCACAATCATCATATATAGGAAAATCATCAACATCTGCAATGTCATCTAACGAGAAAAAACTTAGGACATCAACCTACTCTTGAACAAGTTGATTTGCAAATTCATTGCCTTAACTGTCTACAAATGAATACATAAAACAATCAGCCTCATGCTTATCATGAGATGGATCAGAAGCTAAATTAGCACCTTTTTTTTCAATAAGTGGAATATGTTCCTTTGCAAAATCCTCAGCATTTAAAACTTCAAGAGGACATATGATATTATTAACCCTCTGCTCAAGATTCAAATCAACTATTTTTTGTTCATATTCATTGTCATGTCCTTTAGCATCCAACTCCTATTTCGAATCTGTTTACATGCTTGAATATTGTGTTGAATCTCTTGAGCATCATTAAACATTTGTTGTAAGGAATTAGATCTTCTTTCCATCAGAAGGAAAGACAAATATGGATGAAAGGTTGTTGCATAATGGAGCATGGCAGCAACTTCAGTGGGTTGAATTTATTTCGGCAACTTGTAATAAATATTGGAAAACCTTCTACTTAATGTAGAAATAGTTTCACTTCTCCGCCTTTTCATGGCATAGATCTTTGTAATATGTAGATCCAAAGATTTCCTCAGGACCCAAAATTTCAAACAAACATTCTTCAATTCCTCCCATGAGCTAATTGTCTCTGGCTACAAGTGTTTAAACCAGTCTTTGGTATCCCCTTTCAAGGATTGAGAGAAGGCCCTCATACAAACATCGTCATGATCAATCTCAAACAAATCTATAAAATGTTCAAAATCTTGGATGTGTTTTTCAGTTTTGATGGCATTAGGCTCTCCATCAAACACAGGTAGGTACTTATAGTGCTTTGGAGGAAACTTATGAAGGATGTGAGGTAATTTTAAAGGTATGTATCGTTGTTGAATCTTGGAGGGTGTTGGATCAAGTACATGAGGTGAGATATCAGCCTTGATTTCATGAGGCTCATCAACTTGGCTATGGTCATCACATGGATCATATGGAATATTTTGATCAAAATTAGTGATACAATGAGGAGATATATGTACAACTTTAAGAGGAGATATACAAGTGTAAGATTCTCATGATCATCATTTGAATGCAGCAGGTAAAGAAACATTTGTTTAGCATGTTCAGGAAAGGACAAAAGGTAATTAGTAACAAAAAATATTATGTCTTGGAAAAAACTCAACTTTAGGTACTTGTTTTCTCCCATGATGTCCTTTCATACCTCTGTCAATGGATTTCCTCCTCTAGTGGAGTCTCTGAATCACATTTGAAGCTTGATTAGAGTTGCCAGGTGGAAATGTACAACCTTCTTCTGTTTGACCTCTGTCCACAATCAAAAATCAGGTCTCAACCTTGTCGTTTCTCCCAGGTAAAATGAAACTTTCGTTCCCCAGCAACAATGCCAAAATGTTGACACTCGGGAATTTCTTTGGGTTGTATCAAAGAAAACCCCGAGGTAATTGTTTCAACCAAATTGAAATTGTATTGTGACCTATACAACCAGAGAGGGCTCTCTCAGATGTCTAATGACTGGTAATAACTCAAATGATTCATCAGTAAATGCACAGAGGTCATATTCTGCAATAGGACAGGTTTTTTTTTGTTTTTAAAAGGGATGATAGGACAACCAAGGAAAAGGTACCATTGGGCCATGGAGTCAAGGCCTGAATTTCAATGTTTTTATAGTCAATAGCTGGTTGGTTTCTTTCTGTAGATTTGAGGAAAAATAGGTTTTGTGCTCGGCAAATAAATGATATGAAGTGGGATATGGAAAGGAGAATAAATCCCACTACACTACAAGAATCAAGCAGTGGATGAATCTCTAGTGTAGCTTTAGAAGAAAGGACAAAGATTAATTACTAAACAAAGCATCAAATGAAGATGAATTCTGTAAAAGTAACCATTAAAACATAAAAAGCATCATCAGTGTGAAAGGAGCATCAAACATGGATGAATTCCTACCACTTACTCTCAGACAATTCTAGCAGAAAAACATAATCATGGAAATTATATACAAGAAACACATACTGAACATAAACACCGTGATGAATCTCAAATTTCAGAAAAAAGGAAACGTTTGCATTAACTTCAAAGAAATAAACAAGTCTTCTTCCCCAAGGGTCCAACCCTTCTCTACTCTTGTAACATGAAATATATAGCACTGTAGGTCCTTTCTAGCTCACCATTTCGAACTCCAACCCCTTTCCCAAAATAGATACAGTTACAAACAAAAAATGACACGTCTTAACTGATTTCCTTCTTTTCAAAAGGTGAAATTCTGAAAAATAGGCTTCAAAACTCCACTTGTAATTCTCAAATTGTAATAGTTGTGTAACATATGAGAACTGTTTTTGTATTTAAGCTCATTCTAAAGAAAAACCTCTCTCAGTTTCTTGAAATTCATCTCCAGCTAGTAGGAATACGTGTCGCAAAAACATGTCTCAAACAGAAAATCATGAAAACTAAAAAATGGGGTTCAAAGATTCCTTTGAACCTCCCAATCCATGACACCTTTTGCAAATCTGAGAGAGTTTTTTATTATTTGGTTTATCCTCGATAAAAACCTTTTGGTGATTTTCAAAATTCCTCTCCAGATGGTCATAAAGTGATCTTGAAGTTGACCACTAAACCAGTCATTTACGCAGTGTGCCATGTATCCTTTGCGCAGCAAAATCCTATGCGCAACAAAATCCTCTGCATGACAAAATCCCCTGTGCAAAAAACCCCTCGGCATGGAAAAACCCTCTACGCGGAAAAATCCTCTACACGACAAAATCCCCTCGACAAAATCCCCTGCCCGACAAAATCCTTTGCGCGGAAAAACCCTATGTGTGGCAAAACCCTCTGTGTGGAAAAATCCTTTACGCGACAAAACTTTCTGCACGACAAAACCCTCTGTGCAGAAAAATTCTCTGCGCGACAAAACCCTATATGCGGAAAAATCCTCTGCGCAACAAAATGCTCTGCACGGAAAAATCCTCTGCACGGTGAAATCCTCTGCGCAGCGCACAGTTGCAAATGGAAATGAAAATAATAAATGATAAAGCTTCATTTTGAAACCGATGCTTGGATATGTTAGATGATGTCGGGCATAAAAACGATATTGGTGCTAACAAGCATGACTTTGCAAATTGTTTCCAAACCTCTAACCTTAGCTATGAAAATCATGGTGCTAACAGTTTTAGAATATCCACTAAGGGACACATGGTGGTCAATAAATCCAAAGACTTAAGACTTTGGAAAATATCTCTTGGCGAATATGGTAAAGCACTCAAAGACTTAAGTGCTTAGTTATATGGATGGGCATTATTAGGCCCTTATCAATAGGGTAGGGTAGCATAACTTCCCACTTATAAATTTATAACAAAATTTATTTGACTCTTTTGTGAGACCTAGCAGGCCAAGAGTAATTGCATGCTCTGATACCACTCTGTAACACACTCAACCCCCTAGTTAGTTTTTAATGGAATGGAGTATTCAAATTTTGTTCCCTTAATCCATATCAAAATTTCCTTTCGATAGCACCATCATCTTCCACTCATCAAGAGATCTCCAATGATTGTAATTTTTCCAAAAACTAAGCTCTGGATTGAAAGTTATAGTTTCTCGAAGTTTTTCAGACCTTCATTGGTCAATGACCAACTCGTTACCATATGGCATCCACATGGCCTCTTATTTCTCGTGCCATGCGACGTGGCAGTGATACGTTAGATTTACAACCCAATCTCTTGGCCCACCTTTCATCATTGTCGTCCTTTCTTTTATCCCATGAATCGCTCTCACTATCAAAAAAATCTGACGATGATGTACCAAAGAGTACCTCCCCTAAATCCTATAGCTCTCATCTCTCGATCTCGGCGGCTTAGAGCACATCGACGATATCCTTTAGCACGGAGATTGTCAACTGGATCCCAAAGGTCTCCATGGCTCATGGATGTGACCCCCGAGATCAACAGTGGAGGTTTCACCTTGTCCTTCGTTGATCAATGATTGCTTTTAGCCCCAATTCCTTTAGTTGTTGGCAATTACTTCGTCATCATTGGCATTTATTGGTCGAACGTGACCATGCCAACCTCCCACACTTCCCACAATGTTATATCTAGATTTAATGGTCCAGATATCCTTGTCAAATCACTGACGAGATCAACGGTTACCCTCATCAGTCCTCTCCAAACCCACAACAACCAACTAACAGTTGACAGCTGTCATCCTAAGGATACTTTGGATGCCTTGTTGGCATACCACATCATTTATGATGTCATCTTTCTCACTCCTCTTTGCACAAGTCTCATGGATGATCGATGATGGATATTCCTCTCACCTATCGACAAATCGATGGTTCTCGTCATGTCATCGATGCTTGTGTCAGTGGCATTCAGGATTCCTCTAGGTCCACCCATATTCTACCTCCGACGACGATACATCAGAGATCTATGGTCTAGATTTTTCGAGGATGAACCTCAATAGATCTAACGGTCACAATTTAAAGCGAGGGCCCAAAGGGCCTCCTCGTCCATTGGGACACACCTTCATCTCGACAACCAATCCCTTAGTGACACTTGTCACTACTTGGACATGTGGGTTGCCATGTTGGCACCCTCACGTGAACATGATGTCATCGTACTTCTTGGTCGATACACGACCTTTCCAATCTTTGAACTCCGATGAATGGCCCATATATTCTCGGATTTTCACCTACATGTGCCAAATCCTCTTGAAATGTGACATCATCTTTGCATGGCACATGGCACCATCGTCACCTAACATGTGGCATTCACACTTCCCACAGAATCTCTCCTACAAATGCCATATCGTTATTCCATATGGAGCCTTTTTTTCTCGACACGTGGCACCATCCACGTCATCTGCTTGAATCTTCAAATAAAGATTAACGGTCTAAATCATCTGTGATATTCCTCGAACCCTGGCAGATCAATAGTCTATGTTGCATCTCATAGCTTCCCCGTCAGAGTGTCTTCGATCAATTCCACTTTGAATAACGCTTCATGTGTTGGGTATATGTTATATTCTTTGCATGTGTGTGTGTGGGCACGTCAGGTTTGACAACTACGTCTGATGATCCCTCTAGTAGTGCTCTATGTGTCGTATGCATCGGGTGCTTTCTATGGGGGTCCCATGGGGGCCCAGGTATGTCCCCCCCTAGTTACACGCAACATTCGGCACCGAGCGGTAGCCCAGGGCCGACGGGGTTCAGGGCAGCGCCCCAAAATTTATTTTTTGGGCGGATTTTGCTATTTTTAGCGGTTTTCTAAATTAATCCCGGATTAATGGATTAGGGTTTTGGTATCTACGGAATACCTAAAAACATTGTATATATTGTATGGTGAATGGTGAAATTCGATATAATGAAAATAAGAGAGGTTTTCCCCAGTTGAGGGTTTCCACTATAAATCTATGTGTACTATGTGTATGAGCCATTGATTAAATTTTGTTTTGCTTAAGAATCTATATGCATTGATTTACTTCATAGGTTTAAACTTTCATGTGGTATCAAAGCTCGCTTTTGGCTTCAGAGGGACGCCTTTGTTGCTGAGGGTTTGGCTCGGTCTTGATAGATCAAGTTTATCTTGGGTTTGTGATAAACCTAGGTTTAGTGGGATCTTTTGCAGTGGGGATTCGAGTATATAAAGAGGAATGGTGAGATCATCTAGAATCGAGATAGAGAAGTTCAACGGTAAAAACTTTGAGCTATGGAAACTCAATATGGAGGACCTTCTTATAGACAAATAACAATGGATCACTGTGGATCCTGGTACACAGCCTACTAGCACACAATCGATTGGTACACAACCTACTAGTACACAAACTACCAGTACACCACCTACTGGTATGTCGAAGGAATATTGGGAGAAGTTGGACAGAAGAGAAAGGAGTACTATTTGACTCTGCATGGCAGATTCAGTGTTGTTGAATGTCTCGGGAGAATCTACAACCAAGGAATTATGGGATAAGTTAGGGAATTTGTATCAATCAAAGTCCCTGGTAAACAAGTTGTTTCTTCGAAAGAAGTTGTATCGTCTTAGGATGGAATATGGAGATTCTGTGATAGAACATCTAAATGCCTTTAATACNAATCTAGTTGTAGAAATTGGTAGTACCACTCAATCTACATTGAAGTATGAGGAAGTAGTTGCATCCTTGTTATCTGAAGAGATGAGGCGAAAAAGCATGGATGGTCATAGCACAAATGCTTTATTTGTAAGAGATCGTACCCAAGACAAGAATCTTGGTAAGTCTTTGGGGGGGAGACCTAAATCTACAGGTAGATCTAAGTCTCTAGGAAAATATTTGAGGAAATGTTGGAAGTGTGATAAAACAGGGCATTATAAGAAAGATTGCAAGTCTAAGAAGGTTGATAAACCAAAGGGGCCTGATAGTACCTCTTCCATAGAGGCGGAAACCTCCACTGAAGAAGGAGGTGATGTCTACCTGGCATCTACATGTACACATGAAGATCGTGATGTATGGTTGATCGAATCAGGTGCGTCATACCACATGACTCCTCACAAAGAGTGGTTCTTTGAATATGAAAAATACAATGGTGGTGATGTATTCCTAGGAGATGACTCGACAGCCAAAATCATGGGACAAGTTGTTGCTAAAAGATGAAAGGATTAGAACTCTCCCCGGGGTTCTGCACATTCCAAAACTATCTAGGAGCCTAATATCTGTAAGCAAGTTGGATGATGCGGGATTGAATACTATATTTGGAAAGGGCACTTGCAATATGGTATGAGGAGAAATGGTGTTGATGAGAGGAGTTTAGTGTGGAACTTTGTACAAGTTGTTGGGAAGAACTTATACTAATGGGTGTAACAGTTTTGTTTTCCTTGAGCAGACAAATAAAGAAGACAAGACCAATACCATCCCTGAAAAGAAGACCATGTTGTGGCATCAAAGACTGGGGCATATTGGAGAAAAGGGCCTTCAAACACTACACGGTAAAGGCATGGGTGAAGGTATGTCTAATTGCACTCTAGATTTTTATTTCTGTGAACATTGCATATATGGTAAACAGAATTGAGTAAGATTCCCATCTGGTGCTACAAGAGCAAAGGGGATCTTAGAATTTATACACAGTGATGTGTTTGGACCTGTGCCTGTTCCATCACTAGGTAAGTCTATGTATTATGTTTCATTCATAGATGATTTCTCAAGGTATACATGGATTTATTTTCTTAGAAATAAATCTGAGGTATTTGATAAATTTAAAGAGTTTAAGGCTCTGGTAAAAAATCAGACAGGGAAGAAAATAAAGGTATTGAGAACAGATAATGGTGGAGAATTTTGCGGAAATGAATTCGAAGAATTTTGTAAGAAGTGTGGTATAGCAAGGTAGAATACTACTCCATACACTCCTCAGCAGAATGGAGTTGCGGAAAGGATGAACAGAACACTGATGGAAAAAGCAAGGAGCATGCTCGGCGGTGTCAAGTTAGGACAAGAATTTTGGGCAGAGGCAATGGGTACAACATGTTACCTAGTCAATCTATCACCTTCATCAGCATTGGATGACAAAACTCTACACGAGGTATGACTGAAAAGAAACCCTCTCTTCGACATCTTAGAGTGTTTGGTTGTGATGCTTATGTACATGTTCCAAAGGAAAATAGGAGTAAGTTGGATAAAAAAGATGAAAAGTGTATCTTTATTGGTTATAAAGATGGTGTGAAAGGTTATAAGCTTTGGAACCCAAAAACTAAGAAGATTGTTTACAGTCGGGATGTTGTTTTTAGAGAGGTAAAAGATGTGTCCAAACAAGAATTCTTACCAAGGCAAGAGGAACCTGAGAAAATAGAGCTAGATTTGGATGATGCAAAATATGAATCATGTGAAGAAGATGAAGCAGAAGAAGAAGAAGAACCTCATACCTCAGTATTGAGGAGATCAGTGAGAGAAAGAAGGCAACCAGAAAGGTATAGTCCACCTTATTTCCATTCCAATTTTGCTTTATCTATTACTGATGATGATCCTAGAACTGTCAGGGAAGTAGTGAACTCGGAGGATAGTAAACTCTGGAAGAAGGCCATGGTTGAAGAAATGGATGCCTTGGATAAGAATGAGGCATGGGATATAGTTGAGTTCCAGCTGGAAGAAAATCTGTTGGTAGCAAATGGTTGTTTAAGAAGAAGTTTAATGCAGAAGGAAAATTGGAGAAATACAAAGCTCGGTTAGTAGAAAAAGGTTATTCCCAGGTAGAGGGAATTGACTTTGGTGAGATTTTTTCTCCTATTGCTAATTTAACTTCTATTAGATTTATTTTATATATTGTTGTTTCTTTTGATTTTGAAGTGGAACAGATGGATGTGAAGACAACATTCCTACATGAGGATCTGGAAGAAAAAATCTACATCAAGCAGCCAGAAGGATTTGTAGTAAAGGGAAAGAAAGAGTTGGTCTGTAAGCTAAAGAAGTCACTATATGGTCTCAAGCAATCACCTAGGATGTGGTACCAAAAGTTTGACACATACATCCTTGCATTGGGATTTGTGAGAAGCAGGGTTGATCACTGTGTATATTCCAAGCAAGTTGGTAATCACTTCATTTATGTAGTGTTGTATGTTGATGACATGTTGTTGGTAGGAAATAACATAGATGTTATCAAGGAGGTGAAATTGCAACTATCCTCCAAATTTGACATGAAGGATCTCAATGTTGCTAACTTCATTCTGGGAATGGAAATTAAAAGAGATCGTGCAAACAAGAAACTCTGGTTGAAT
>JASDQU010688997.1:2068-13080 GCA_032191745.1 Picea mariana
GAACCTCTTTTGACACAGGACCAAACCAATGGTGATGGATGCTGTTGTTGCTGACAAGATAAAGACGATGGAAGAAGAAAAGGTGGGCCCTACAGGGCCATACTCAGGTCAATCCTGCTCTCGGTACTCCATGTCTAGGACCTATGGGCCTCGAGACATGATCTCCTAGTTATCCCTGAAAAGTGGGGATAACAGGGCCCTCACAAGAGTCTTTCTACTTGGTTCTAGACCAAGAACCCTAGTCATCTACTGGGGGCGCTCACAAGGGTCTTTTTGCTTGGTTCTAGACCAAGAAACCCTAGGAGTGTGTTGGGGGCCCTAGTCTACAGCTAAGGTATTTTCCATCCTCTGGAGAATGGTTCTTGCAGCTGCATTAATTTCAACAACTATCTTACAGGTAGAAGTTTCAAATTAAGAACTAACCACAACAACCTAAAGTATTTATTCACTAAATCTCATTTAAATGCCAGGAAACAAAGATGGTGGGAGTTTCTAAGTGAATATGACTTCGAATTTAAACATATTAAAGGAAAAGATAACAAAGGTATAGATGCACTTAGTTGGAGAAGATATCTTACAATCAATTGTACCTATAAGACTAATGGGAAGCAAATAGTAGTAAAAAGACTTGTTAAGGATGATCTTTCCTCCAAGTTAGGCAGAAACTACAGAAAGTTAATGAAGAACTACAATGTAAGTATGGAGGCTTCCAGAGTGCAGAGAACAGGTTTCTCACATACAAGGGTCAACTTGTGTGCCAAACTCCACTAAGTTAAGAAGATTTGTTATAAAGGAGATTCATGTTGCATGCAGCATATGCAAGTTATCTAGGCTATCAAAAAAGAGACGCAACTTTGTGTATACAACGTTTTGACCTGAGAAGCCTCTTGAATGCCAAAAAGTGAAAGCAAAGCTTCTAGTTTCAACATCATATGGGACTACTTCAATCATTCTTGATTCCAAACTAGAAATTGAAAGTGATTTACATGGATCTTATTGTAGGTCTACCTAAGACTGTAAGCAAGCATGATTCCATCATGGTAGTCATGGACTATTTATGGGATTTTTCCTTGTGACTTTGGGTCATGTCACAACAGAACATGATTGTACTCAAAAGACAAACCCTACCCTCACACATACAAACTGGTAATCAAATAACTACTTTTGGAAGAGAGAAGAGAAGAGGTCATACCTTGTATCCTATCGTTTGATGTCGTTCCTCGCTCTGGACCTTTGATTCGCTCTTGATCTCTGTCGGTATCAGCTTGCAAAATGAGATCAAGTCTATGCTACGACCAAGTGGTTATGAAAACAAGTCACATGTAATAAGCAAATTCAAATATGTAAAGCAAGTACGCATATACAAGTAGATTGAACAATATTACACAAATATGGAGGGAAAGAGAACTCTTTTCTTGAAAACAGTATGAGTAGGTAGTTACAACCTGACTCTAACCGTCGACACTGCCTCGAGGCCAACTGCCCAGGTTCCTCCGTTGGTCCTTCAAGCATCAACTCTGCAGGGTGACACTTCCTCCAATGACCCAGAAGGGATAGGAACACACCCTACGGTCATATATAGGGGAGGAAGGACTGTTAGAAAATGAGTTTCCATAACATGGATGCTACTCAGAGGATCAAGAAATGAGGGAAGCTTGCAAAACTGTCAGCATAATCTTGCACCAAGGATGTCCTCCTCACCCATGCCCTCACGGGTGCTTTTATACTATCCTCAAGAGGTTGAGGTGGTTGAATTCCGTTGTGTATGGGCCAAGGGAAGTTTGGGAACGAGCCCAACCGAAAAACCTGCTTGAAAATGTGGAATATTTTTATTTTTTCATATTTTTTAGGGCATCCGTGAGTTGCGAACTAGCAAGGTGTGGACATCCGCGGTTTGCACATAGGTGACTCGCAGATGGAAACAAAAATGTTGTTTTTAGGTGATTTTGATGAAGAAGGATGGGATTTAAGTTTACAACCCAGGGAAAAGGACTAAGCCATCTCACAAATGCAATTGATGTGGCAATTTGTGGTATAACAAATTCCCCCTAATGTGTGAGGTCGGAATGGAAACTGATGGCCAAAATACATTATAACTCTGAGAGGCCAAGATGCACTGAAGTAGATCCAATGAAGGTTCCCGAACAGTTGATCCAAGAACAGAAACCGTCAGCAGAGATCAAGTAAGAGTATTCTCTTCCCGAGTCGAGCATACCTATGCTCATGAGTAATGTAAGCATGGTCGCTAAATCAAGTACACTACGAATCCATGGCATATATGAAAGTATAACTGATGTCCATGGCCACGAACAATACATAGTGGATCCATGTGATATATATAAAGTAGCAATCATGGCCACGAGGAATACACAGTGGATCCATGCAAAAAGTAGATCATAGCCACGAATGGATACACGGTGGAGCTATGTCTCGAAATCAAATTAGAGGATATCTGGAACCAATGAAGTGAACAAACCAATCCTCTACAAGTACCAATGTCTAAGGGGTGGTACAATATATGTCGAGTAGGAGCACAAAAGATGCGATGCTCGTACTTCAGTCGAAGTCTTCAAAACGATCCATCATGGTACGAGTCTCCACTATGTGAATAGATGTGATGGGGTCGAACATAGTGAGACACCGTTTGATTACCGATCACTAATGTATATCGTTAACAAACGCGAGACGACCCAATGCAGTGAACAAACTGATCCTTTGCAAGTACCAATGTCTAAGGGTTTTACAATATATGTCGGGTAGGAGCACAAAAGATGTGATGTTCGTACTTCACCCAAAGTCTTCAAAACGATCTGTCGTGGTACGAGTCTCCACTATGTCAATAGATGTGATGGGATCGAACATAGTGAGACACCGTTTGATTACCGGTCACTAATGTATACCATTAACAAACGCGAGACGACCCACCAATGATGATAATGGGTGTCAAGGTATCATGGTACAATCTAACAAGTGTGAATAAATGAATCGGTGTCGAACACCTGACAGAATCTATCGATCAGGGGACATTGATGTATTCCCATTGTTAATAGCGAGGGAACCTACCACTAATGACTGCAAGCCCTAAGGTGCCACAAATAACTCTAGATCCCTGTCCCAAAGCACGATGTGATGAAATCTATAGGAAGAGATCTGTTGGAAGGAAGGCATTAAGGTATCCTCCATCATCTAGCATGAGGGGTAGCAGGAGGCCAAAGATTTGGAAGGACTCGGATGAAGAGGTTGTAAGGACCACACCGAGGTATGACTCCAGCATGCACCAAATGGAATAGCGCACAGTAGAGACTTTCTGAATAGTAGTCAATGATAACGACTACTAACAAAGATGAGGAATCCACCAACAGGGTCAAATGGAAACCAAGGTACCACATGAATCCATGTGTGATGATTGTTGTTGATGTCGAACACAAGGGAAACCACTCAATCAGCGACCAATGATGTTGTGTCATCTGTTGAGCGCAAGGTCACCTATCAATGATGGAAATAGGCCCAAGGTGCAACTCTAGGTCATACTCTCAGAGCAAATGTGTCGGATTCGATAAGGACGGACTTGCCAGCAAGAAGTCAATGGGGACCTTCTATACTAGCATGAGCAAAGGACAAAGATACTTGTGATGATGAGATGTACTTGACTGACACAGGAAGGTCGACTTGAAAGGTCAAAGACTTTCTGCAAATATGGTCGATTGGGGCTGAAACTTCCCTTGAACAAAAGCACGACACATTATGTGACTTGGGCAGCATGAATTATAAACTGGGATACATTTGTGATACAAGAGGCTACAACTAACGCTCCATATGGTTGGAAGAATAACCAACCAGAGGAGATTATTCTCAAAAACGAGAAAAAGTTTCCTAAAGCCATATTAAACCCAAAATATTGAGATATTGACTCAAATATTGTGCTTTGTTCAAGGGCGACAAGACTGCTGCCAATAAAAGAGATAGACGCTTTCCCCCCTTCTTTTTGGTTTTTTAAATTTTTTGTATTTTTCATGTTATTAAAGCCTGAAAACGAATAAAAGAATGTTATAGCACAATGGAGGAAATGAGTGTGTCGCGGGCAAGCAAACTAGTTCCAAAGCGCAAGGAACGTACCTATGCTCCATGCAAGGAAGCATGTGCAGGATAAGGGCACTCGAGGTATGTTTCCTCCATGGTTAAGGTGTTGAGTCGCAAAGGCATAAATTGCAAGGCTAGCAACTGGTAGGAATGCATAAGCAAATGGTTCAACGATGGCAAGTTGAACCCAACATTAGGCCTAGAAGCGCGAGCGGTTTATATGCAATGCAATTACAACTCAACAAAAATCTTGGAAGCCCCATGGGTAGGTTAGCCAGCAAGAGATTGAGAGGAAGTCATGTGACCTCAACGCAAAGACATAGCGGGACTAAACAGGGCTTCCGAGCCTACTGGAACAATTGTAGCATAGATGTCAAAATGCCAATGAAGTACTAACTAGGACACCCATGAAGAGGTAAGCTCTACCATTTGTAAACAACACCTTGAAAGCAGTTTGAAGGTATGATGTCGAAAACAAATGGGGTGGATCCTATGGCAGATATGTGAATGATACAAAAAAATGCATTGTGCAAGCGGAAATGACCCTACCCTACATGCTCGTAAGAAACATAATACCTGTTGAAGAATCCGAAGAGGTGTTGTCATAAGTATCAGCATGTGTTAAGGGGAGTCTTGTAGGTAATGGCCAGAAAAAGATTGAGAAGAAGATATGCAGCTTCAACGCAAAGTCATGGCGGGGCTAAACAGGACTCCCGATCCTAAATAGAAACTTGCATCATGAGCGCCAGAATGCAAAGGGATTCTAAGCTAGGACACTCATGGAAGATAGGCTTTGCCACGTGAATTACAACACTTCTAAACAACAAAGAAGGTTCCATGTCGCAACTCAATGGGGTCAATCCTCAGCCAAAATGAAACAAGAAATGGCTAATGTAAAAATGCATGAAGGGGAAAATCTAACCTATATGCCAGTTTCGAGATCATTACCTGTCAAAAGGGATCGACATGGAACAAAAAGGTACCAAAGAAAATGTCTCCAAATTCCTGTATATAAGTCCAAAAACACTCACTAGAAGTTAACAAGTCCAATATAGAAACCTCTAATAAAAACATGTGATATGGGATACGGAACTTGAAAACAAGAAACCCTAAAAGTACAATATTTAAAAAGGAACACATAGCCTTACGGCTTATGCATCATAGTGCTCCAGGTAGAGCCCATTGCTAGGCTTAGGCCAAGGGTTTCTTTCGTAACAAACCTGTAAAGTTTCCAATTCACGAAGAGGTTGGAATCCATAATCATAGCTTCAAGAATAGCCTCATCTGAAGGCAACTCAACATCCATGAAACCGCCGCTTGACAACTCACAAATACTAGGGCTCGAGGTCTTACAAATAGAAAGATCAAACTCTAGAGGAAAAACACAGTCCCTCGGAACAAAAGGGGGAAGTGAAGGATCACATGCCCCCATTAGTAGATACACCACCTGATCAATTGTCGAGACCTTGTCCCGAGAAGGAAAACATGAATGTAAAGATTCCTTCTCAGAAACAATTGGACACCGAGGATAAGACGCCACATAATTCGCTTGTGGCAGGGAAGAGTCTACTCGAACACTAGGAACATATAAAGGGGAAACATGAGCTGAATTCAAACTAGGATGGTGATTATCAGATGAAATTTGATCAATAGTGACAATGTTTCTATTGTGAGGGAAATGCATCACACGAAAAAGCGTAGACACCACGGCATTCATAGCATAAACATAATCACGCCCAAGAAGCATATTAAAGTTTAAAGGGCCTGGCACAACTAACAAATCGATTAGAACAGTCTTCCCACCTAAGGTAATAGGCAACTAAGGAAGAATCCACGGACATTCACTAGGTCTTCTATCGAAATCCAATAGCTCATTGGTAGCTGACACAAGCTTGGGAGAACCCAAAGCTTTCCAAGCCAACAAGGATAAAATACTTGTAGAGGATCCGTCGTCTACAATACATCGACGAACGCCTTTCAACATAGACTCAACCAAAATCGTTCTTTGGAAAGGTGCAGAAGAAGGAAGGCAAGGTTGTACAAGATCATTCCAATCAAAGGAAACCATCCTAGGACTTGGAGGGAGCGTAATCGAAGAGAGTGGAATGCCCCCTTGCTCAGAAGGTACTGAACTAGAAATTCTAAAGACAGTCGAAAGATGCATCACTCCTTGAAAGAAGAGTGGGATCAGCCGAAGATTGCGTCGGCTCGACCACTTTGGAAGATTGGTCACTCTCCAAGAGAAGAGTGGGATCGACTGAAGATTGCATCAACGCGACCACTTCCTCAACCACTGGTTGAATAGGATGCGAGACAACATGGTCAAGATACGCATCACCCCCTAAAATGAGACTGGTATCGACCGAATATGGGATCGGCACGATCACTTCATCAACCAGAAAATGATTAGATTGTTGGGAATCCGAAGATGACACAAAACTAGAAGGGCCTTCAGACAAGAACCATGCTCTTCGTACCACGACAATAGCAGGGCACAAATGAGTAAGGTGATCTCCTTTGCAAAGCTTACAAGGAAACTTAGACTAATGTCCTATTCATCTAGGGTTCTCAATAGTATCAATGCCCCCAACATGACTTGCAGTGGTCGGTGGGTTTCCCCCAGCATGACTTGCAGTAGCTAGGTGTTAATCTCCAACATGACTTGCAAAGGTTGGTGACGTTTGTCCAGTATGACTACCAGTGACTAGACTTTGGCTCCCAGCATGACTCTTAGAGGTCAATTGCTTGTCCTAAACATGACTCGCAAAGGTTGTTGACCTATCTCCAACATGACTCGCAAAGGTTGGTGAACTAATGCCAATATGACTCACAGTGGTTGGACTCATGCGTCCAGCATGACTCGCAGCAGTTGGTGACCCCCAACATGACTTTCAGAGGTTGGTGACACGTCTCGAATGTGACTAGCAGAGGTTGGTGACAGACTCCAACATGACTCACAGAGGTTGGTGACTCAACGCCGATATGACTAGCAATGACTAGACTTTTACTTCTAGCATGACTTGTAGAGACTGGTGACTTTACGCCAGTACAACTAGCAGTGACTGGACTTTTGCTCGTAGCATGACTCGCTGAGGTTGGTTGCTTGCCCCCAGCATGACTAGCAGAGGCTAGCAACACATCTCCAACATGACTAACAGAGGTTGGTGATAGGACTCCAACATGACTCACATAGGTTGGTGACTCAATGCCAATATGACTAGCAGTGACTAGACTTTTACTTCCAGCATGACTTACAGAGGCTAGTTGCTTGCCCCCAGCATGACTCACAGAGGTTGGTGACAGGTTCCCAACATGACTAGCAGAGGTTGGTGAACTATTTTTCTTACTCTTCCTCTTCCTCTTTCTTTTAGACTTCGAGTTACTAGTAGCTACACTTTCACCAGAAGAGGGAGAAGGAGGAGGAGTAGACTTTGTGGATGCAGAAGGTGAAGGATCAACATCCATACGATGGCCAAGACATAAAGTGCTTGTCTAAGAAACATCAAGAGCATTCAGGACATTCGGAATGGTCCACAACCAAACCGGTAGTCCTACATTCAACCCAGGAATGTTCAAAGTGGCCATCAAGGGGGCACCAACGTTTCCAAGGAATGGAAAAGCACAAGAATCCCCTTGGGCAGGGGTTCCTTGGTTGGTATCCTCAAGAACTTTGGCCATGACTTTCTTATGCACAAGTTCGTCCCTTGCGGGATTGTTCATGTCCGAAAAAGTCTCACACGCTGACTCTAGCAAATCAGTGATATAAAAACCCACGCCTTCTAAGAGGCAGCTCCACGCTTTCAAGAGAAAGATCAGGGATCATTCCCGACCAACGAAGTGGTTGGTCGACCACCCTGAATCAATGATCCAAAAGCGATGATACTCAAACAACCTAAGGCCAACTATACAAAGCAGCCCTCCAATAAAAATTCCTAAGAGAAACATCGCAAGCAAACAACTTCTCTGAAACTTCAGCCCAGGTGGATGAGCTCCTCAGTCCAAAGGAATGAAAAAGTGGAAAGGGACCTTCCGGACAAAGGCACGGGTTGATTAAGTCTCGAGGCCCAGTGAACACAGGAGTGAGAAGAAGTTATCCCGACCTCCATTGACCAGCCTTATCCAATGCAAGCACCCACACTTCGCGGGGCACCCTCCAGCAGTACTGTAAAGTGTGCTATGAAATATGTCCCAAGTACCACGGCAAAACCTCGCAGTCACCTCTGAGATCCCNAAGGTCACCAACTTGTAGTCAGCGTCCGAGGGGTACAGTCGACAGTCGAGATCAAAAGTATGGGCAGGGTAACTGAGCTCGAAACTCTTCAAGAGGACGGATGTCATATGGGTCAGTATTACTTCAGGAAAAGCCACCAATATATAATCTCTCCACTACGCTCAGTTAAGCTTTGGAGGGGATATCTCTTCGGCTCTCCATTACATGACCTTGTGTTTGACTTCTGTGCTAGACGAGCTTCCCAACTATACTTATACGACAGTTGGATTTGAGACTCTCCCTAGCTCAAACTCCTATGTTTTTTTAACGGCCTTGGCGAGTTATCTCTCCAATCCTAATCCAAGGCCCTAACCCTAAACTTTTTTGTGAACCCTAGAAAAAGAAGTCTAGTACATTTAAAGTTTAGCATTCGTTTTAGCAGTTGTTCTTTACTCAAAGGATACTGAAGTGCAACTAATATTGTTTGAGACTCTTGAAAAATGAAACTTATAAAAACACTAGCAAAGAAAACTTTACACTAATTCTTCAATGACAAAGAGTTTCAAAAAAGAAAATGCATGATCAATCCTTCAAACCTTGAAATGCAAATTTTTCCTTTTTTGATGCAAAATGTACAATGCAACTTTTGAGAGAAACAAAAGAAGCAAAAAAAAGTATTTTCTTTCTTATTTTTCTTTCTTATTTTTCTTTTGAAATGCTTTCAATATAAGGAGAAAACAAAATCCTATCCTAGTATCTTTTTCTTTTTCAAATAACAATGCAAACAATGCAAAGAAAGAAAGAAAGAGACCTAACTAGCTAAAAACTAGGTTTTTTCATTTTCTCTTTCTTTCTACCAAAGCAAGCAACATCCCTAAAGACCTAAGTGCTAGTAAGCAAATTCTTTTATTGAAAAGTTCAGAGACGAGGGAACCAGAGAAGAATTACCACAAACAAGTAGTTTTGTCTTTTATCTTACTAAAAGAAATGAAATGCAAATGAGATGCAATATTCCTTTTTCTTTTATGAACAAAGACAAGAAGGTAAAGAGGAAGAAAGAAAACAGTCAAGAATCATTGAAACACAGCAATCAAATTGGAAACTCAGCCCAACCACACACGACTGACCTTTCGACCCACCTAACGAACCTTATAACCAAAAGACTAACCTAACCAAAAGCAAGATCTTTTAGATGATTTCAAAGTTTTCAGAGACATAACACGACAATCAAAAGCAAAAGCAAACCCAAAAGGCTCAGATTATACTGAAGAACCAAACCACACCCTCCCAGAACAGAGAGAAAGGCTTAAAAAAAATTTCTTACACAGATACGCGACTGTGTACACTAGGACTCTTTATGTAAAGCAAGTAAGCATATATAAATAGATTGAACAATATTACACAAATATGAAGGGAAAGAGAACTCTTTTATTGAAAACAGTATTAGTACGTAATTACAACCTGACTCTAACCGCTGACACTACCTCGAGGCCAACTGCCTAGGTTCCTCCTTTGGTCCTTCAAGCATCAACTCTGCAGGATGACACTTCCTCCGATGACCCAGAAGGGATAAGAACACACCCTATGGTCATATATAGGGGAGGAAGGAACAATGTTGCCAGAGCGCGAAGCAAAGCGGGAGCGTTTTTAGGAAGTGAAGCGTCGGGAGCGTCATTTTTAAAAAATCCTCAGAAGCGAAGCGTCCCTGAAGCGTCTATTATATATATAAGATATATATATATATATATTGCGTTTATATTAAAAAAAAAGCATGCAGAAAGACAAATTAGTTGCAGAGTGTATGAAAACATGCATATTTGTACATTGTAACATTAAAATGGCATCCATAGTAGTAAGTAGTAGTATATCAATCATTCAATGATTAATCATTTGAGCATCAACCATCTAGAATCTAGCAATTACAAACTTACAAACCAACATACAAATTTTTAAGCCATATAATAGAAAGTGGACCATTAAGTTACAGAATGAAATAGTCATCTAGCAACTGTCAACAATAACATGAGTCATAACCAAATAGTTATGATTACAAAATAGGTCATCTGCATTGAATTTTGAAGATCTCAAGGTCCAAAACTATACTCTAGAGTCTAGTTGCTAAATGTTATGAATTTGTCATCTATAGACTGACATGTAAAGTAATGAAAAGAGAGAAACATCAAACAACTATCCCATCCTCCTTCCACCAACACGATTGTCGCATGTGCCTCCACATGGTGGTAGTGGAGGAACCTGAGAAGGACGAAACTGTGCAGTAGATGAAGATGAAGCCCTTGTTGTTGGAGTTCTGAACAGGGGGACCAAGGACTGGGTAGTAGCTGGGGATGGCATCTCAACATGATCATCATCATCAAAAAGAGCATTCTCCAATTGCTCTAAAAGCATTACCCGATCCTCCAAATTATCCTCCTCTTGATGGTTGTCCCAATGCTTCAAGTTTGCATCCTCCTTTGCCTCCTCACAATAATGGGACAACAATCACAAATTGTAATGAACATAAACCAAGCTCTCTACCCGGCCTACATTCAACCTGTTTATTTTGGCGTTGTGGATGAAACTGTAGGTGCTCCAACACCTCTCTGCAGAAGAAGTGTTCACCACCTGTGAAAGCACCTGTGTTGCCAAACGTTGGAGTTGTGGAGTGCCACCGCCATAAACGTTCCACTACGCAAGAGAACTCAAATTCCCTCGATCTCTTAAT
>JASDQU010688998.1:13310-25926 GCA_032191745.1 Picea mariana
AATTCTACTTCAAGGTTGTTTAAGTTTTCATATATTTCCTTGATATGACTTGTCAACGTATCTTCTTTCTCCTCTTATTCCTTTCTTAGTGATACTATTTCAGCTTCAAAACGCTTCTTTTCTTCCAACTGATTTTTGAGAGTTTCTTCAATCACTTTGGCTTCTTCTAATAAAATTTAGATTTATGATATTCTGCTGGACTTCTTCATAATTTTCCTTTAGCTTGATCAATTCTTCCTTGAGGGACTTGTTTTTCTCGGTTTCTCCTTTTATCTCACTTAAGACACAAATTAGTTCTGGCTCAATATATACTTCACCTTCTTCTTCTTCTTCTTCTTTTGAATATGTCTAACATGATGAGATTATTTCTTTTTGTTCTATCTCAACATCTTATTTATGTTAATCAACATACTCTAGCTTTGTGGTTGCAAGAAGAGATTCCTTAGAGTAGAGATTATGTAGCTTATCCCAAATCTCTTTGGATGATGAATATTGTCCCACTTTGACTTTTACTGAATCATGTAATCCATCTAGTATGACATCCATTGTTATTTTTTTTTCCTTTTTAATTCCTTCTTGGCTGTAGTTTTTAGATGTTTCTTTGAAGTGATGTACCATGTAACAACTAAGTACCAAATGCACATATTCCTCTAAAAATTCTCTCATCCTTCTATTCCAGAATGCATAGCTATAAACATCAAACATCATCTTTCCATTATCTGTACACTCCATGAATTCCATGATCTTCCTTCTAGTGGTTAGAATTTTTTTGAAGGACTTGCTCTGATAGCGATTGTTGGAATATTCACCAATACTGAGAGGGAGGGATAAATAAGTATTGATCACTTTTTACCATTTTCAATCACAACTTTTAAACGTTACATTATCAATAATTTATCACTTATGCATTCAAGATAATGTTACATTCAAGATATCATAAAAATACAACCATAGATACAAAATACACCATAATTTTACATGGAAACCCAAATGGGAGAAAACCGCAGAATGATTTTTAATATATTTATCTTCAAGAGTGTTTGCACCCTCTTCGTCACCTTGGTGAGAAAATAAGGGGTGCTTACATTCCTAGTTGGGTCTTGCTGAGCATGACAGCTGTAGAGGAAAGAGTTAGAGAAAGAAAAATAAAACTATAAGCAAGAATTAAATTAAAACAAACTAAAATTATAAGCATATGGATATAGAGATAACAAACACAAAAAGACCAATATCACCAATGTCTTTTAGGCTGATCTATTGATGAAATCAAAGAACAATGAAGAAAGGGGACTATGAGTCCCTTCTTCCTCCAAAGGAAGGCTCTTGGACCCTCACAAACTTGCTCTCCTTACAACAAGAAAAACAAAAATGGTGATGAAAGAAATCCTTTGAAAATTCACTCAATGGAGAGGTGAATTACTCAATGAAATGGTACCAAAGTGGTCTTGTCAAGGATTGAGTCCTTAAAACAATCTAGGCAGCATAACATTACATGAAATTCCTTGAGAATATGAGGTTTCTTCATGGCTTTTTATAGCATTGCATTAGGTGATTATGTAACTCCTTTGTAGTGTGAAAAGAGGCTTTTTAGGGCTTTATTAGGTTTTTGACCAGCCTACCATGCGGATTCAGCTCAGATTTGAGGGTCAAATCAGGTTGGGAGCTGATCCATAAGTGGTTGGGAGGCCGACCAATTCAATAAATGCACCGTTTAGCAGGTGCGTGGGTTTTTGCGCCAACAGCCGCGCATCATGCACGTATGTGCGCATGGTACGTTTCTGTTTCGCGCATGTGCGCGTGCACCCAACTTCTGTAAAGCGCTCTTCAATTTTTACTACTTTGTATAGTTTTTGACCTCTTTGGAATGAAGTGAAATTAATTCAGTGCCATGAATGACTTCATTACTATTTTGACGATGCTGAGTTCTTGTCGCCATGTGCAGACGAAATTTCAGTGATAAGAGATGCCCCCTGATGGATGAGGTTAGGAGCATACGTATAGCTGAAATCCATCAATGTTTCTTCTACTGAGAATGTTGTTGTAAGAGAGAACAATAGTGGGATCGTTCAGAGCGATCCGTTGGAGAAAAAAGGAACCGGTAGGACCCGACCTTCTGAGAGTTGTGCAGAAAAATAGAAAACTGTGTACAAACGAGGCGGGCATGCCCCATGCTCGTGTTATGTAACTCTGAAAAAAGATGACTGAAGTATTGGTGTAGACAACTGCAGCGCCCTCGGGGGTGGTAATGATAAAGTTAGAAAACAATTCTGCAAAGGAACATACTCTGAATAATAGGCACTGATCGCGGTAAGAAGTATTGGCGATGATGTGGGCATTGATGGCCCTACCAAGTTCAGAGGTCTTTGGCAAATGATAAAAATAACTGCAATAGTCGCAAAGTAAGACCCACCATAACATGAGAAAGTGTTGGCGTCGAATGTTATGGGGGCCAACGACAGCAGGGAGCAATGGTGTTTCACCCTGTGCCGTCCGAGATCTCTCATTGAACGGAGAATGAGAATCAAGATACTGTCGCCCTTCTGGAAAATTATGCTGATGTCGACAAAAGGGGAACACGACTCCCAGAAGAAAAGGGCTTCATGGAATCTACTGAGGTGAGGAAGTAGCAGAGGTACATGGAAGAAGTCAAGGAGTGGGAAGACTCAAGACTGCCCTTGGTTGGAGGATGTATGAGATAAAAAGTGGCCGCAACCGTGTAACAAGGTCGAGTGTCAGGAGGACGACAAGATCGGTGATAAGTTGTGCCAGAGGCGGGACAAGGTGAACAAATTCAAAGGGTAGAGGTATNAGACTCAAGACTGCCCTTGGTTGGAGGATGTATGAGATAAAAAGTGGCCGCAACCGTGTAACAAGGTCGAGTGTCAGGAGGACGACAAGATCGGTGATAAGTTGTGCCAGAGGCGGGACAAGGTGAACAAATTCAAAGGGTAGAGGTAAGTGACCTATGGAGTACTCTAAAGATATGGACAATGCAGGCAAGGGTAGATGATAAGGAATGCTCCAACCAAGGGTGACATGGGTTGCGTGTGGCCAAAAGAAAGCAAGTCGCCAACGGTGACGACAAAAGAAAATGTAATGACTGAAAATAAAGGCGTTTGTACAATAAATAACGAATAATTTGGGGAGAATAGTACAAATACAGAAACAGATGCCCCAGTGTGATATGAGTGGCCCATGAAGGGCAGAATGTGCTTGGAAGAATGATGAAGGGTGGGGGCCCCATTGGTGAGTTTCTGTATGAGGTAGGTGAAATGAGGGTAGGTTCGCAGATGGGAAAACTGATTATGGATGAAATGGAGGGTTCATGATACTGCGGAGGTGTAGGTAAAAAATAGAACCATAAAGAGATAATCTAGGAGTCCGTGTGGGAAAGCTAGCAAAGTGAAGAGAAGGAGTATGTGGCTGATTCACGACATGATGAAAGACTATCGGGACTCCCATCCCTAAAGGGTAATGAAGAACAGCATGAGTGTCAAAAGTGCCAAAAGGTGCTATGAATGGGACAACTCATGTGGGTGAGAATGCTACCGGGTGACAGTACCGAAGATGCAAATGGAGGTGTGGGTACTGCAGAGCCAGGAATGAGGATCCTAAAGGCCAATATCAGAGGGTGTGACTAGAAATGTAAATGCAATCCGGCGGGACAGACTACATGCCAGTGCTGAGTATATACCTGAAGGGGTGATGATGATGGGTGATGAGAAAGTACCTGCACACATAACAACCAAATACCCAAAGTAAACAATATCTGAAGAGAATCAAAGATATGAGCATGTATTTGATAAATGTGACTATGCGCGTGCGTACCTAACCATGACATGAAAAAAGGTGCCCCGGGGGCTCAGGATAAAAAGCGACCTAGGGACTGCTGTGATGTAGGTGACGGGATGCTGATCCCGTGGCTGAAGACGGTTTGAAAAATGGACACCTTGGGCTCCCGGAATGGTGAGTGGAAGTTTGGCAAAAGGCCTATATATAGCTGTAGGGCCCACATTGCCACCTCATTTGTACCTTCTACAACAGTGACTGGACGAGAAGATTTCAGAGGAGATTTGGAGATTCAGGGAGGACGAGGCATCTGATCGACGTTTTGCGAGTATCAAGTTAGTGGTCTGATCATCCTGCATAGAAATAGGTTTTCAATTTTTGAGCAGGGTTTGTATGGAGGGCCGTACATGGGTATTTAGGGGGTTGTGGGCCCACATGCACGGGCGATTCGGTGAAAGGCACGCATATGTTTGCCCCTGTACATCGAATATATGCGCATGGGTGCGCGGTAGGGGGAATTTAAGGCGCGCCTGTGAGTTGAACAGGCGCGCATCAGTGCGCACCTGTGGGTTGGACAGGCGCGCACCTGTGCGCGTCTGTATGGTGAACAGGCATGCTCAGGGGTGTGCCTATGCAGTGAAAAGGCGCACATATATGCGTGCCTGTGTAGTGAACATGCACGCATGTGTGCGTGCCTCTGGGTGATAACAACCGTGCCTATGAGGCAAGGTTTAAGGGTAAAAATCGAGTCTTTTTGAAGCTGTTGATGGTTGCATAAGATGATATTGGACTCTGTGTTGTGTGCAAGTGGCCAGCAGTGACGATGCCAGTGCGGTGGCGAGAGAAAGACTGGGCCCAGTTGCGAGATGCTGTGGCCAATGAGGGGCCTGGGGTGCGAGCGACTTTAGCAACTTGTGGGTTGCTAAAGTTTTTTGAGTGCCCGTTGATATGGGCACAGGAGTATTTACTACAGTTGCTGCTCCAGATGTGGAGTCTGGAGCTGCACTGCTTCCTCATGCGAGGAGAGCAGATCCCCTTCACTGCAGTGGAGGATGTATATTTTCTGACTGGGCTCCCTTTCGGGGAACGCCCCTACCGGCAGAGCCTATGCTGCCGAGGGAGATAACCCTTGTTACGAACGACCAACGATACTGCTCAGGTGAGAACTTCATGTCTGGGACTGTGGTGAGCATTAGTGCTATAGACTCCCTGGCTCATCATTGCATAGCGGCGATGATTGTTCGTGTATACGGATCACTTGTGACCCAACAGATTAGTGGTGGCTAGCTGCTGGTGCTGGAGAGAGTGGTGGCCGGTGAGCAGTTTGCGTGGGGACTGACGCTGCATGCGCGGATGATCGTGCAGTTGGATCGTTGTCGGTCCACAGGTGTAGGAGAGTTTTCATTTGGGTTGATCCTAGTGGCATGGTTTTTAGAGAGGGTGCCGATGTTGCGCCCGAGGATTCTATTGGAGATGCCGGTGGCATGAGAGCCGTGATTGAGGCGGTGGTCTACAGTTTTGGTTCGCCACGGTGGTGGCAAAGGTGGCCACTACTTTTCAGTAGAGGTGGCCCAGATATCGCGACAGATGCCGCAGGTAGTACTTCGGTACCCCTATGCTGGGGTTGACTTCCGGGGTGACCCAGACATGGTGCTGCCTCCAGGGGAGGTTTTTGACCATCGAGGTACATTTAGTATTGTGTATGTTTTTAATTTATGTTGTTTTTTGAGATATCAGTCCATATGTATGTGATATAGATGTTGATACTATCTGTTGTTGTTGGTTTTTGCATGTGCAGATGTGGCACCTCGCGGGCGCGAGGTGGAGATGCCGAGAGCGCCGACTCATCGAGAGCCGGAGAGACTGCCACATGGAGAGAGACGTCGGTGGGATGATGCCGCGGGGCGACCAGCAGAGCCTGAGAGGGCAGCGAGGAGGCGTCGATTCGATGATCCCGGTGCGGGGCCATCACACGCTCCTCCGGCGATGGCTGGAGTTGATTTTGATGACATACGCCGTCGTCTGGAGATGGTGTTGGAGGATGTGCCTGAGGGCATGTGGATGCGTATCTAGGATGAGAGCTTCCTGGAGTAGTGTGTGGGGGTGCCGCCACCATGGCGGGCTATAGTGTGGCGAGCAGCAGTGCTTGCTGCGATGACTAGTGGACGCCTGCCGCCGGGGCAGGAGGGTCCTGTGGGTGTTCCACCACCGCTTGGGGCAGGTTGTGGTGGGCCACTACCTCCTCCTGAGGGAGGAGCAGGTGGTGGTGCGATAGAGGCACCATGATTGATGTATGATGTATATCTTTTTTGTTTATAGACTGGTGAGCCTGTTTTTGTACCGAGGTGCTGTATTGGCCTGCAGATACATGTATTTTTTGTATGTAAACATTTACAAAAAGGGCCCGCAGTAATGGCATATGGATATGGATATAAATATAACAAACACAAAAAGACCAATATCACCAATGTCTTTTAGGTTGATCTATTGATGAAATCAAAGCACAATGAAGAAAGGGGACTATGAGTCCCTTCTTCCTCCAAAGGAAGGCTCTTGGACCCTCACAAACTTGCTCTCCTTACAACAAGAAAAATAAAAATGGTGATGAAAGAACTCCTTTGAAAATTCACTCAATGGAGAGGTGAATTGCCCAATGAAATGGTGCCAAAGTGGTCTTGTCAAGGATTGAGTCGTTAAAACAATATAGGTAGCATAACATTACATGAAATTCCTTGAGAAAATGAGGTTTCTTCATGGCTTTTTATAGCATTGCATTGGGTGATTATGTAACTCCTTTGTAGTGTGAAAAGAGGCTCTTTAGGGCTTTATTAGGTCTTTGACCAACCTACCATGCAGATTCATCTCATATTTGAGGGTCAAATCAGCTTGGGAGCTGATCCATAAGTGGTTGGGAGGTCGACCAATTCAATAAATGCACCGTTTAGCAGGTGCGCAGGTTTTTGCGCCAACAGCCGTGCATCGTGCATGTATGCGCACATGACACGTTTCTGTTCCGTGCATGTGCGCGCGCACCCAACTTCTGTAAAGCGCTCTTCAAGTTTTACTACTTTGTATAGTTTTTGACCTCTTTGGAATGCTGTGAAATTAATTCAGTGCCATGAATGACTTCATTACTATTTTGACAATGCTGAGTTCTTGTCGCCATGTGCGGACGAAATTTCAGTGATAAGAGATGCCCCCTGATGGATGAGGTTAGGAGCATACGTATAGCCGAAATCAATCAATGTTTCTTCTACTGAGAATGTTTTTGTAAGAGAGAGCAATAGTGGTATCGTTCAGAGCGATTCGTTGGAGAAAAAAGGAACCGGTAGGACCCGACCTTCTGAGAGTCGTGCAGAAAAATAGAAAACTGTGTACAAACGAGGTGGGCATGCCCCATGCTCGTGTTATGTAACTCTGAAAAAAGATGACTGAAGTATTGGTGTAGACAACTGTAGTTCCCTCGGGGGCGGTAATGATAAAGGTAGAAGACAATTCTGCAAAGGAACATACTCTGAATAATAGGCACTGATCGCAGTAAGAAGTATTGGTGATGATGTGGGCATTGATGGCCCTACCAAGTTCAGAGGTCTTCGGCAAATGATAAAAATAACTGCAATAGTCGCAAAGTAAGACCCACCATAACATGAGAAAGTGTTGGCGTCGAATGTTATGGGGTCCAACGACAACAGGGAGCAATGGTGTTTCACCCTGTGCCGTCCGAGATCTCTCATTGAACAGAGAATGAGAATCAAGATACTGTCGCCCTTCTGGAAAATTGTGCTGATGTCGACAAAAGGGGAACGCGACTCCCAGAAGAAAAGGGCTTCGTGGAATCTATTGAGGTGAGGAAGCAGCAGAGGTACATGGACGAAGTCAAGGAGTGGGAAGACTCAAGACTGCCCTTGGTTGGAGGATGTATGAGATAAAAAGTGGCCGCAACCGTGTAACAAGGTCGAGTATCAGGGGGACGACAAGACCGGTGATAAGTTGTGCCAGAGGCGGGACAAGGTGAACAAATTCAGAGGGTAGAGGTAAGTGACCTATGGAGTACTCTGAAGATATGGACAATTCCAGCAAGGGTAGATGATAAGGAATGCTCCAACCAAGGGTGACATGGGTTGCGTGTGGCCAAAAGAAAGCAAGTCGCCAACGGTGACAACAAAAGAAAATGTAATGACTGGAAATAAAGGCGTTTGTACAATAAATAACGAATAATTTGGGGAGAAATGTACAAAAACAAAAACGGGTGCCCCAGTGTGATATGAGTGGCCCATGAAGGGAAGAATGTGCTTGGAAGACTGATGAAGGGTGGGGGCCCCATTGGTGAGTTTCTGTATGAGGTAGGTGAAATGAGGGTAGGTTCGCAGATGGGCAAACTGATTATGGATGAAATGGAGGGTTCATGATACTGCGGAGGTGCAGGTAAAAAATAGAACCATAAAGAGATAATCTAGGAGTCCGTGTGGGAAAGCTAGTAAAGTTAAGAGAAGGAGTATGTGGCTGATTCACGACATGATGAAAGAATATCGAGACTCCCATCCCTAAAGGGTAATGAAGAACAACATGAGTGTCAAAAGTGCCAAAAGGTGCTATGAATGGGACAACTCATGTGGGTGAGAATGCTACCAGGTGACAGTACCGAAGATGCAAATGGAGGTGTGGGTAGTGCAGAACCGGGAATGAGGATCCTAAAGGCCAATATCAAAGGGTGTGACTAGAAATGTAAATGCAATCCGGCGGGAGAGCCTACATGCCAGTGCTGAGTATATACCTGAAGGGGTGATGCGGATGGGTGATGAGCAAGTACCTACACACATAACAACCAAATACCCAAAGTAAACAATATCTGAAGAGAATCAAAGATATGAGCATGTATTTGATAAATGTGACTATGCGCGTGCATAACTGACCATGACATGAAAAAAAGGTGCCCCGGGGGCTCAGGATAAAAAGCGACCCAGGGACTGCTGTGATGTAGGTGACGGGATGCTAATCCTGTGGCTGAAGATGGTTTGAAAAATGGACACCTTGGGCTCCCGGAATGGTGAGTGGAAGTTTGGAAAAAGGCCTATATATAGCTGTAGGGCCCACATTGCCACCTCATTTGTACCTTCTGCAACAGTGACTGGACGAGAAGATTTCAGAGGAGATTTGGAGATTCAGGGAGGATGAGGCATCTGATCGACGTTTTGCGAGTATCAGGTTAGTGGTCTGATCATCCTGCATAGAAATAGGTTTTCAATTTTTGGGTAGGGTTTGTATGGAGGGCCGTACAGGGGTATTTAGGGGGTTGTGGGCCCACATGCACGGGTGATTCGATGAAAGGCGTGCATATGTGTGCACTTGTACATCGAATATATGTGCATGGGTGCACAGTAGGGGGAATTTAAGGCACGCCTGAGGGGCGCGCCTGTGAGTTGAACAGGCGCGCATCAGTGCACACCTGTGGGTTGGACAGGCGCGCACTTGTGCGCATCTGTATGGTGAACAGGCGTGCTCAGGGGCGTGCCTATGTAGTGAACAGGCGCGCATGTGTGCATGCCTCTGGGTGATAACAACCGTTCCTATGTGGCAAGGTTTAAGGGTAAAACTCGAGTCTTTTTGATGCTGTTGATGGTTGCATAAGCTGATATTGGACTCTGTGTTGTGTGCAGGTGGCCAGTAGTGACGATGCCAGTGCAGTGGCGAGAGCAAGACTGGGGCCAGTTGTGAGATGCTGTGGCCAATGAGGGGCCTGGGGTGCGAGCGACTTTAGCAACTTGTGGGTTGCTAAATTTTTTTGAGTACCCGTTGATACGGGCACAGGAGTATTTACTACAGTTACTGCTCCAGATGTGGAGTCCGGAGCTGCACTGCTTCCTCATGCGAGGAGAGCAGATCCCCTTCACTGCGGTGGAGGATGTATATTTTCTGACTGGGCTCCCCTTTCAGGGAATGCCCCTACCGGCAGAGCCTGTGCTGCCGAGGGAGACAACCCTTGTTACGAACGGCCAGCGATACTGCTCAGGTGAGAACTTCATGTCTGGGACTATGGTGAGCATTAGTGCTATAGACTCCCTGGCTCATCATTGCATAGTGGTGATGATTGTTCGTGTATACGGGTCACTTACGACCCAACAGATTAGTGGTGGCTAGTTGCTGGTGTTGGAGAGAGTGGTGGCCGACGAGCAGTTTGCATGGGGACTGACGCTGCATGCGCAGATGATCGCGCAGTTGGATCGTTGTCGGTCCACAGGTGTAGGAGAGTTTTCCTTTGGGTCGATCCTAGTGGCATGGTTTTCAGAGAGGGTGCCGATGTTGCGCCCGAGGGTTCTATTGGAGATGCCGGTGGCATGAGAGCCGCGATTGAGGCGGTGGTCTACAGTTTTGGTTCGCCACGGTGGTGGCAAAGGTGGCCACCACTTTTCAGTAGAGGCGGCCCAGATATCGTGGCAGATGCCGCAGGTAGTACTTCGGTACCCCTATGCCGGGGTTGACTTCCGGGGTGACTTGGACATGGTGCTACCTCCAGGGGAGGTTTTTGACCATCGAGGTACATTTAGTATTGTGTATGTTTTTAATTTATGTTGTTTTTTGAGATATCAGTCAATATGTATGTGATATAGATGTTGATACTATCTGTTGTTGTTGGTTTTTGCATGTGCAGATGTGGCACCTCACGGGCGCGAGGTGGAGATGCAGAGAGCGCCGACTCATCAAGAGCCGGAGAGACTGCCACATGGAGAGAGACGTCGGTGGGATGATGCCGCGGGGCGACCATCAGAGCCTGAGAGGGCAGCGAGGAGGCACCGATTCGATGATCCCGGTGCGGGGCCATCACACGCTCCTCCGGCGATGGCCGAAGTTGATTTTGATGACATATGCCGTCGTCTAGAGACGGTGTTGCAGGATGTGGCTGAGGGCATGTGGATGCGTATCCAGGATGAGAGCTTCCTGGAGCAGTGTGTGGGGGTGCCGCCACCATGGCGGGCTATAGTGTGGCGAGCAGCAGTGCTTGCTGCGATGACTAGTGGACGCCTGCCGTCGGGGCAGGAGGGTCCTGTGGGTGGTCCACCACCGCCTGGGGCAGGTGGTGGTGGGCCACTACCTCCTCCTGAGGGAGGAGAAGGTGGTGGTGCGATAGAGGCACCATGATTGATGTATGATGTATATCTTTTTTTTTTATAGGCTGGTGAGCCCGTTTTTGTACTGAGGTGCTTTATTGCCCTGCAGATACATGTATTTTTTGTATGTAAACATTCGGATGGACTGATGGGCCTTTATATATATATGAGTATACATATTGTTGAGATCCTGATGTTGTCTACATGTGTTTTTGTTGATGATTATGATGATGTCTATTCTATCTATATGCTGTGACAGGATTTTGTGGGATGTTTATGTATGTGTAGCTTGATGTGATATATGCCAATCTAACACCATGTTAGCTATTTGATCTATTGTTTGATTCAATTGTCTTGGAATATGTGTAAATGTAATGGAATCAAAATGTCGAGATAACAGTCTAACCTGCAGGTATTTGCGAAAGAGGCACGGATCACATACACGGTATACATTGTTGAGCTGGAGAACGACTAGTTGAGAGTCGAGGAAGATGCTAAGGTGACAAATATGATGACGCTGGGCATCGGCCAGGAGGCCAATGAACGCAGTGCATTCGGCTTGGTTGTTGGTTGCTGGCCCCAAACATATGCCGTTTGAATGTATCATTTCATGTGAGGGGGTGTAGAGAGCCCAAGCAGCCGAAGCGAGATTTTGTGTCCAATAGCTGGCACCGTCGGCATAACCAATGTGGTAGGCTGGTGGAGGAAGCATCTATCAATAGCACAAAGGATAGTTTAGACGAGAGGGTAGGAGGAAAAAGATTAAAAACACTAAAAAGAAAAAATAACCTAAAGTAGAATGACTACTTCTAAGCATAAAATTTCTTGAGATATAACCCATTGACGGGTTCCTTGAGCGATAGGCCTTCGGGGGAGGCCAGGATGTATGCGCCTTTGGTGAGGCAATGTTGGATGATGTAAGGGCCATGCCAAAGTGATTCGAATTTGCTGTGGCCAAAGGTATCATGAGAGATATCGTAGGCCAGGACGAGGCCGCCTTCACGGAATGATCGAAGGTTGACATGGCAATCAAAGGTAGCTTTGGATCATTTTTTAGCTGCCTCGTTGTTCTGTAATGAAGATCGATGATCTTCATCCAGCGACTCCAAGTTCAGTAAGCGCTGCTCCATTGGAGCAGTGTCAGGTAATAGATCAATTGTGGTGCGTAAGGTGGGTATTTCGCACTCAATGGGAGGAGTTGCCTCAACCCCATGGACTAAATGGAATGGCGTGAAACCAGTAGCGGTCTTTACTGCCGTTCGATAAGCCCATAGCGCAGAAAATAACATATGATGCCAATTGGTTTTATGTTTATTAACCATGCGCTGTAACATGGTCTTGAGGACTTTGTTCACTGCCTTGACCTGTCCGTTTGACTGAGGGTAATATGGTGAGGCAAACTCGTGAGAGAAGCCTAACCAAGATGAGAGTTCGACGAAGATCTCATTCTTGAAGTGTTTCCCATGGTCGGAAACAAGTTGGAGTGGTACTCCAAAACGGGGTATGACGTGGTTAAAGAAAAAACGCGCTGCAGTGTCAGCAGTGTTGTTGAAAGTGGGCATAGCTTCGACCCATTTGGTGAAGTAATCAACGGTGAAAACAATGTATTTGTGACCATTGCTAGAGGGGGGATTGCAATTCATAAATTCGATGCCCCATTTACAAAAAGGGCCCGCAGTAATGGCATATGGATATGGATATAAAGATAAAAAACACAAAAA